>CBMN010768891.1:0-10299 GCA_000582825.1 Hordeum pubiflorum
CCTCCCCCTCCCCTCCCCTCCTCTCGTCTCATCGGATTCCGGCCACTGAACTGCGTCGGCGCTGGGCGCAGGTGGTGAAGAACGTGGCGGCGCAGTCGCTGGAGGTCAAGAAGCTCGTCTACCTCTACCTGCTCCACTACGCCGAGACGTAAGCTGCCTCATCTGCATTTCGCCCTGCCTCTGCTGTGACCTCAGTTCCTTCCTCCAGATCTGAGCTTAGTAGATTATGCTGGGGGCTGCTTCGGCTAGATTTATCTGCATTACTTCTCCCGCCTGCGATTTGTCGACACAGATTGTTGGAGCCAAGTAGGCAGGAGACACACCCCTTCCTTTTGTCATTGAATCATAGTCGATATATCACTGTTATCTGAACTTTGGGGCACATGAGCTTCACAGCAGATAGTTCAATTTTAAAATCTGAACCGAGGAAAAATCCTGCTTCCCAGAATAGGCAATAGTTCTTAGCAACACACCTGGACTGAAGAAACTACTGTACAAGAAATGGCATCAACTTGACATCTGAAGAGCCAAGTTGAACCTAATAGAGTGCCATTATAGGTTGCCTTTGCTTGCTCATGAACCAAATTATTATGAGTATATGACATGACTTTACTTACACTTGTCTTCCATATGGCTAAACCGCAACACATTTGCTTCGCATGGAAAATTCTCCGCCTAAACAGTAAGAGACCATTTAGCGGAGCTTGTGAACTGCGCGAGCGCTTCTGAAAAACTTGGTCACCCGTTCTCCTAGATCGACGAGAAGTTAGCGAGTAGACAAGAAAAGTCGATGCGTTCTTTTGGCTACTCTACTCTCTGCATGGAAAGAATACTAGTGCTGGTGCTTCTAGTGTCTTGAGAGTTACCTTTCCAGTCAGCAGTCCAACTTGGAAGCTCTGTGAAAATTATAATTCATCAGCATGTCTGAAACTAAGCATAAAGTGGACAGCCCAGGCCTGTAAAAAATAATTCAGTTGAGGACAGTGATGTGCATATGCTATTGCCATCACTTTCTGTTCTTCCTCTTGCAGTAGAAAGTTGCATGGAGTTGCTGGACACCTTACCTGAAAAAATGTTAAAGTTTTGTCCAATTTGTAGTTCTGTAACGGCTCACGTTTCACCATTTTGGCCTGTGTGGTTGTCTTAGCACTGTACTTCAGATCTCGCCAGGGACTGTCAGCAATTTTTGTTGCGTACACTTTATCTGATCGCCTTATTTTAAGCTCATTTCTTGAACGTTAAATTTAATGAACACAAGTGTATTTTTCACACTTACGAGAAAGTACCAAAATAATTTATCTGCTTCCTTGACATTGCACCAATGATCACATTGAGAGTTGACAGAAATTTAGATGCAACTCAAACATATCATACTACTGTTGAACACCAGACATTTGTACTCATATTCAGACAAACAGTGTAGAGAATAAGTTTCGATGGATCCTTGTGATGTTGTAGAGAAGGATCAATGGATCATGCTGTTTCATAAGTTTCAATTTTTGGTCAACAAGTGGAATTTTTGAATAAGAATGTTATTTCTCTTTGTGATTGGCATTCCTTGTTGCAAGTGATTTTATAAAAAATCTTGCTATTGCTGCAGGCGCCAAAATGAGGCTCTCCTTTCTATTAACATATTCCAGAAAGATTTATCAGACATAAACCCGTTGGTAAGGGCTTGGGCCCTTCGCACTATGGCTGGCATCAGATTACACGTTGTCGCTCCACTCGTGTTAGTGTCTGTGAAGAAATGTGCAAGAGATCCATCGCCATATGTTAGGAAATGCGCAGCATATGCACTTTGTAAGCTCTACGACTTGCTTCCAGAGGAAAACACAACCTTGGAGGAGGTCTGTTAAGTGCAACCTGCTTCTCATTTGTGTTGATTGTCGACATTATATCTATCTGAAACCTGATCATGTTTTTGCAGATTGTGGATGTTTTGCTTGGTGACAGTTCCTTTGGTGTAGTGGGAGCTGCTGCTGTTGCATTTAAGTCGGTTTGTCCAAATTGTTTACCGCTGATAGCAAAGCATTTCCGACGGCTCTGTGAAACACTCCCTGATATTGAAGAATGGTATCAGATTACTCTAATTGAGATTCTCTTGCGGTATGTGATAGCAAAACATGGATTGGTCAAGGATTCTGTAATGTTTGCTTCAGAATTGTCTTTGGAGACCCAGGCTGGCACGGATTCAGTTCCTGTTAGTAATATATCCAGCACCCAGGCGGAAACTATTGTTAAAGGAGGTTCTGGCACTACGTCAAATATTATGTTGTTCCGGCATTACATTGAAGAATATTCAGGAGCTATTGATAGAGACGATGATAAATTCATCTTTCCATCTGTCACTACTAGCACAAATGATGATGTCGTAATTCTATTGAAATGCACATCACCTCTTCTGTGGAGCCAAAATAGTGCGGTGATACTTGCAGCGGCAAGTGTTCATTGGATAATGGCTCCAGCTGAGGAAGTGAAGAGAATTGTTGGCCCGATTTTGTTTACTCTACGCTCATCTCCTGATGCAACATACGTGGTACTTTCTACATATTTTTGCCTTGTATCCTATCCCAGATTTCAAGTAGGAATATTTATCGTATTGTATATTTGACTAATCATTTCGGTTATCATGTAACTAAGTTGTGTCAGAAATCAACTTATGTACGTAAATATCATATCATATTGGAGCGGAACAGAAGTTTCCTAATACTCATGTGCTACTGTAGAGTCGTCAACTGTCATGCTTTGACTTATGTCTGCGTGATTGCTTCAACTCATATAAATGATATGCACACATTTGCAATCATAACTTTGTGTTCGATGAAGCTAAAAAACTGAGCATTGAGTTCATTTTATTACATGTTTCTTGCAGACATAAGAATCTAATAATTTCCTATCAGATGTGTGTTTTCTGACATTAGTTTCGTATTGAGCTGACCCCCTCCTTATTTTTTTGTTCTTGCAGATGCTTGGCAACATACTAGTTTTTGCCAAGACTGCCCCATTATTGTTTGCTCCGTATTATGAAGATTTCTTCATATGCGCTTCAGACCCATATCAGACTAGGGCTTTGAAGCTTGAAATACTCACCACCATCGCGACAGAGTCATCTATTCCAGCCATTCTTGAAGAATTTCAGGTATTTGTTTGTACCTACAACATATTCTATATAAGTTGAGCTGTCACGATGACTTCCAACCTTATATTTGCTTCTCACGTGAAAGTCTTTGGTAGAACATCCACTTAACGTAACAAAATCATCACACACTATTGCAAAATAATTTCAAAAACCAAGCTAGCATTCCCTGCGTCATACTGATGACGGTTCATTCATGCTAAATACACCTTTAAATACTTTCCCTGGATCTAAGTGTGAATACAGTTTTTTTTATCTAAGTGTTTACTCATGGATATTACTCAGGAAGCACTGCTTAGATTTTTGTGTGTGTGTGTAATTAGATTTTTGTGTGTGTGTGTGTAATAGAAACAGCTCTTGGAATCAAATGACAACTTATAGTCAAGCTTAGCAGCGTGAAAAATTGATGTCCACTACCTATGTGATCAAGGATTTCTAGCTATAGCTCCCTGAAATTCTGCTTATAGTACTTTTTAATTGTTGCTAGGATTATATTAAAGATCCGAATAGGAGATTCGTGGCAGATACAGTTGCTGCAATTGCATTGTGTGCGCTGAAACTTCCCTCTATCACCTCCAGTTGTCTCGAGGGACTTTTGGGACTTGTATTGTACGGTAATAATTGTTCTCTCTGCATATGTTGTGGTTGATCATCCTTCTTGAATAATAATGCTTGATTTTCACCTTGTTACAGAATTGTCTATCACTAACTCAGTTCACTTGAATGAAGAAGATGCTGTTTTAGTTCAAGCCATCTTGTCAATCAAAGAAATAGTGAAAATAGATGCAGCATCTCATGAAAAGGTACTACAAAATTAATTTATATAAGCTTCTAATCCTGTAGCGCCACAGCTTTGTTGTATACTTTTCATATTATATGGGTAATGCATTCACTTGAAATTATGTTGATCATTTGATAAATCAGTTGTATTGGTGCGTGGAATGTTATTTTAGCTGGCTAGGCCCCTTAAACCATCCCCTACTCCTCCATATCTTTCTTCGTATGAGATCCACAGGGGTGCATTATGCACATATGCCATCTACGCATGGTACATATACAACTCAGATCAATACAGAATGGTGTTGCATCAAACCATTCTGCTCCCTTCCTACATGGAATGTATGCTCTATTGTATAGCGTATGGTTTTCATATATCACCTTGTTTAAATGACAATTTCCTTTGCTCTTGTTTCTGTGTTTATGGTATTTCCCCTAGTGAAGGGTGATGGACTATTTAAATTTCTTTATCCTTTTCTTTCCTGCACAATCTGTGGTATCATTCATTGGAAGTATATTCAAGAACAAATGTGGATATAAGATATCAGGATGCCATGTGCTACCGTTTGAATGCATTTTTCATGATTTACATTTTTTTTATTTGACATATTCATTAATTTTGTACTCCTAAGGTGATTATCCGCTTGGTTCGTTGTCTGGATACAATTAAGGAGCCTGGAGCACGGTCCTTGATTATTTGGATATTTGGTGAGTATAGCTCTATTGGAAATCTCATCCCAAAGATAGCTCCAGTTGTTCTTAAGTATCTGGTCTGGTCCTTTGCTGCCGAAGTGCTCGAGACAAAGCTTCAGATCCTAAATGCTTCTGCAAAGGTATATATCATAAGTCCTTACTTTAGGTTTCTTACACTTAAATGGAGATTGGTAATAGGCTTATTTTTTCAGGTTATCATACATTCTGCAGAAGAACAGCTAGAAGAATTCAAAAGGATAGTGGCATATGTCATTCAGTTGGCTACTTGTGACATGAATTATGATGTCCGTGATCGTGCACGTTTCTTGTCAGGACTTCTGCCATGCTGTTTTAATGAAAATGACTCTTCATGTCGATCACAGAATGTAGATGTTATTAAAGAGCTAGCTGATCATATCTTTGGTGGGAAGATACCTCCTCCATGTAATTCAGACAGCAACTACCGGATTTATCTTCCGGGTTCCCTGTCACAAGTTGTTCTTCATGCAGCGCCTGGTTATGCACCACTTCCGAAGCCTCAAAGTATGATCTTAATTCATAAGACCGTAGAACCAACCAGAGGCGTAGCTGATTCCTCCGAAGGTACTAATTCTGATGCGGAATCTGGATCTTCAAGGGATGAGAATGGCTCTGTGTATGATTCAGAAAGTGAAGCTGGCAGTGATTCCAATGATGATGGCCATAACCTTCATCGTCAAAAGGAGAATCAGGAAGCTCCGCTGATTCATATGTATGATGGTAATGTAGATCAAGCCTATGCAGGTCGAGCTGTCGATGAAAATTTGGCATCTCTCATCTCTACTGATTTGACAGAATTAATGTCTAAGTCAGCCTTGGAGTCATGGCTTGATGAGGCTCCTGCTGCACCACTTGTTCAGGATCCGGTACAGACATCATGTGCAAGGGTTTCTTTTACCACTCGCAGCTTTGAGAGAAAACCTAAATTGCATAGGTTGTTAGATCCATCGGATAGTGATGGCTTGAGTGTTCTATATGCCTTCTCATCTGAGGTTTCACCCAAATCACGCTTGCTAGTATGTGTAGACTTGTTTGTCGAGAATGTTACAACAGAAAAATTAGCGGATATAACCGTTAGATGTGAAGAGGCTTCTGGTAGCGAGGGTGGCATGGACCAAACATCAGAAGGATCTGCAAGGTATGCATCATTATATTGTCTGTAGTGCGATTGTTTCTTCTTCGTCAACATATTTCTCAGCTCATGAATCGTCTCTACCTGCAGCATACCAACTATTGTTCCTGTTGAAGAGATACAGTCACTGGCTCCCGAACAGACAGCTAAGATGCTTCTTCAGGTTCACTTTCATCACCATCTCTTGCCCTTGAAGTTGTCTGTCCTTTGCAATGGGAAAAGGCATCCAGCCAAACTTCATCCGGACATTGCCTATTTTGTACGACCACTACCCATGGACCTAAATGCTTTTCTGTGCAAGGAAAACCAGCTGAGGGGAATGTTTGAGTACGCTAGAAGGTAACCAGACTCTATCATATCTTTACTAGTTACTTAGTTTCATGAAGTCGCATCGATTAGGAACTGATCTGACACATAAGCCAAATTATGCCATGTTTACTGTTACAAACTGATCTGCCTGCCCAGACGGAAACAGTTGCGACTGGCAAAATGCTTCAGTTTGCACATTTCATTAACTATAGATAACTATAGAAGAATGTCGAGGAACAGGAGGTTGCTCTTGCTTCCCCTTGAACAAATTACCACGTGGCTTCTCAGTTTTCATGGAACACGCAAAGAGGAGTATTTTCGTCATGATGTTATTTCTAAAAAGAATGTCTTCGTGATGTTTTCAACTGATAGTGCATAGAAAAAGGAGTAAGCAAGTAGGAATACATTCTCAGTTTTATATTAATTCTGCCACTTAAACCAAAAAAATATCAGGACTTATATTATGCACTTTGCATCATGTGTATGAATGCAAATCCAAATTAAGATTATCTTCATCCAATTCTTCATCCCCTTGATAATTTTATTGCATAACCTGAGCCCACAACATCACAAACTCATGTTGTGATGATCTGTTGACTATATGCTGGAACTAAATCTGTTAGGAATTGCAACAGGTGCACCTTCAAGGATCATCATCAAAAGCACGAGCAGACTGAAGAGAGTACAGACCACAACACCGACAAGAACCTTTTAGTAGCCCAAACTCTCGCATCGAAAGTACTCAGCAATGCCAATGTTCACCTAGTGTCAATGGATATGCCGGTGACCTTCAGCATCGACGACGCCTCCGGCTTGTGCTGGCGATTCAGCAGCGAGATCCTGAGCACTTCGAACCCCTGCCTGATCACGGTCGTGGCGGATGGGCATACCTCGGAACCGCTGGATCTCACCGTCAAGGTGAACTCCGAAGACACGGCGTTCGGCCTGAACCTCCTGAACAGAGTCGTAGCGATCATAGAGTGAAGCGGCACTTTTGAGTTCTGCGAGTTTGGTTCAAATGCTACTTTTGTGGATACTGTAAATCACTGTACATTATTGTGAATGCCGAGGGCTCAAGAGTAACCCCACCGATTGTTGTACATCTTTTTACCACCTTGTATTCTTTTCTTTTTTTCATTGTTAGATTTGATGTTTTTTGCTAACCTGATGGCAAGCTTGCTGTTGTTACAAAAAGCATGACAGAATCTGCGACAGCGCACGTTGCCGCGATGCGGTGACGATGACACCGTAAGTAATTGGCATGAGATTGCCGTGGGAGGAATAAATTCAGAGTTTTAACTACAAGTTTTGGATTATGATGACATTGTATAATTGATAAATCCAGTTATATATACAGCAGAGATTAATGGCTACATCTCAGACAAAGGTACATTAAACGCAGAGCTTGGCACACAAAGATTTTCCTTCTTAGAAGAAAGTAATTGCTATAACTGATAACCAGGTCAAAAACCAGGTAGTATCCAAGCTAACGATATAGGCCTCACTAAGCAGCGCCGGCCATGGCCTCCCCAACCCCAAGCCGCGACGCCGAATTCTTGGACCGCCGCCGGAGGGGTTCCCTGCTCAAGTTCTTGGACCGCCGGCGGAGGGGCTCCCTGCTCAAATTCTTGGACCGTCGGCGCTGGCAGAGGCTTCATCACGTCTTCCATTGGTGGTGGCTCTCGCTGCTCGAACAGTTCCTGGTAGTTCCACTCTGCATCGGCCGGCATCTCCATCTCCGCGTTAGAGGTGGCTTCTTTGTTCGCCGCGCCGGAGTCTTGATCGAAGGCCGTTGTCGTCGTCGTGGTGGGTGACTCTGCTTCCAATGGCTCTGGCTCGTCCTCCTTGGTAAGGATCTTCCCTCCCTCCAATGGCTCTTGCTGCTCGATCGGCGGCATGTTCTTGGTGGTAAGGGTGTCCAACGGCTTTGGCTCTTCCTCCATGGAAAGTATCTCCCATGGCTCTGCTTCGAAGTGCTCCAATGGCTCCGGCTCGTCCTCCATGGTAACCATCTCCCATTGCGCTGGCTCGTCCTTGGCGATGACTTGCTCCAATGGCTCCAGCTGCTCATCCTTTGCATCTGCTGCCATGTCGTGCTTCTCCTCCCCGCGGCGCCGCCTCTTGGAAGACCGGGCGGCCTTGCTGGACTCCCCGCGATCCTCCTCCTCCGCCGTCCTCGTCGTTTGGTGCACCCTGCAGAGCACCCTGACGCCGGCGCCGTCGGTGGCCTCCGGCAGGACGGTCCCGAACTCCTCCATGAGCCACGCCGTCTTGCGGCCGCGCGCGTCGCGGTACTCAAAGGTCTGCCGGTGCCCGGCCCGGGCGACGGCGACCCGCTTGCCGTACCCGTGCCACTTGCCACCGCCCTTGACAACGCGGCTGGCCCGGCGGCGCACGCCGCCCTTCCACCGCGCGACGCAGAGGAAGTACCAGTTGCCGTCGTCGTGCCCGAAGCGCCGGTGCCGCGAAGTGAGGGCGGTCGGGTCCTCCCTGTAGACGTCGGCAACGCATACGATGCCTTGGAGCTCGCCGACCGGCGTCTTTCCCGGGTCGGCCACCCAGGGGTCGAGGTAGAAGCTGATGAGCTCCTCCCGCGTCGGCTTGAAGCGGAAGCCCGGCGGCGCGTGATCCATGCCGGCCATGGCTTCTGGGTAGTTCTTTTTAGAGGATTTAGGAGTAGGGGAGCTTGCGGTCCGCCGTGTCGGCGTCGGCGACGGGAGCCATGGGAGCAGGGACCGGGGTGGCGGGGTTTTAGGGTTTGGAGACCGCAGGGATCGGGGTGCGGATTGGAGGAGAACGTACGGTGGCTCGCTTATTTATATATAGCTGAGTCGGTCTACAATTGGTCAATTGCAACCGACCTTAGGTAAAAAAAAAGCTTTTATAGTAATATGTGAACAATTTTTTGTATAGAGAGAAATATTTGTATTTTAGCAGTTTTTTTTGGTAATATACATCAACATTTTCTCATATTTCTTTTCCTTTTTAACTGATTTTACAAAATTATTTGAAAAATATATAAATTTCAAGATTTTGGTAGGAAGAAACTCGGTGCTTGTCAATGGGCGATGCCAGTTGCCGGCTCGTTTACGTTTTCCTTCAGACCGACTCTCTCATGGACCGGACAAGACTCAAACTTAGCTCCACTCTTCTCTCTCTCTCTTCCCTTTTTGCGGGTGAACTTTGTATTACTCAAGTGGGATCAATGCCACGGTGTAATGCAGACTGTGGCATTGATCTCATTTTTCTCTCTTCGTCTATTTTTATTAAACAAAGGCATTGTGTTGTGGGAACACCTCACGCCTTGTTATGGGAATGGGTTGCAATATATTTTAGAGCGAATTTCACTTTTTATCCTGTAGTCGTACATTTGCGACACATATTACCCCCATTTAGTGAAATTTCTATTAAAATATCAGATTTTGAAGACTTTTAACACGGTTTTACCCAGTTTTGCATTTTGCTTGTTTATGTTAGATAGTATCGGCTTGTTGTGTCGATGATTCGTAAAAAAATGTGCAAAGATCGGAGGGCATCATTGACAATCATGTTCAAACTTCTCTTGTCTACCTGTTCCATTCCTTGTAGTCGTCCAGATATTTTTGGATCCCGGATATCACCTCACACCTTGCTTAAAGGACACACATTAGAAAACGAGGGCCCAAAGCTTCTAAAAAGGGTATTCTAGATGAATTTCCACTCGACGGGGTAATTTGTGTCACAAATGCATATCTTGGGGGTAAAATGTGTAATTCACTCTATATTTTAATTAAATTTGATTGTGTGGATTTTATTTTTGCGGAAATCATAGGGTGTTTATTCCAAGGTTATAGAATTACAATCTTCAGTGACTAGCTCACTGACACAGAGGGGGATGGTTTAGCCAGCACACAGTGTTATCCCCGTCCCATCCAAATTTTGCTAAACAATGTGCAACTCTATACTGTAAGCAAGAATTTTTTACTGGAACAACTACCCTATCATTCGTTGAACGTTTAATATTAGCGACCAAATGACCGTACGCCTGCCGAGGGATTCATCCATGAGGGCTTTGAAAGCAACTATGCAATCAGACTGAAGCTTTATATGTAAGCTTGATCTTTCAAGTGCCAAGGGAAGTATTAGAATATAGGTCGGATAGTATGGCCGGCCGGTTTTGGATTGTAATCTATCTCTATTAGTCTTGGAGTCCAAGTTTTGTAATCTATATAAA
>CBMN010768959.1:0-10256 GCA_000582825.1 Hordeum pubiflorum
AACATTTTCTCATACGAGGTCGTCTTGGGGGCTTAATCGACCGAACAGTCCTCTGAATATGGAATCTTAACACTTTGAGGACAGTGTCAGCCTTCGGGATGAGATCTGATGGTGATGACCCAAACTTTAAAGATGTGCATGTCAACACTACGGAACTTTTTCATATAAAGCACTTTTTCATTTGAATCCATCTTAATAATAATGTTTTCGTTCGTGCCAAAATCTGGTGTCAACAGTAACTTTGCCACAAGATCAATAAAATTGCCAAGCGGTTTAAAAAAAAGTTCAGTCCTATTCTTGGTTTTTCGAATCGAAAAACCGCGAGCAGCGTCGAATAATTTTAAAAACCACACACGCACAAAAAAAGAAAAAACCCCACCTGAATTCCGCCGTCCCCGCCCTTCCCCCCACTCCACTCCCCCTCCTCCCGTCCGGTCGCTCTCCCTCTCTCCTCGCGATCTCGGCCGAAACCCTAGAAGAACCCCGGGGAGGCCGGGATGCTGCACGAGCTCCTCCTCGCGCTCCTCGGCTTCACCGGCGACTTCGTGCTCGACAACTCCTCCGCCCGCCGCTGCCGCCCCGAGCCCGCCGAGGCCGGTGGCGCCGGAGACGGCGACGCGGGCCCCGCCTTCCGCCTGGCGCCCGACCTCACCTTCCTCCAGCCGTCCGAGAGGTACGGGAGGCCCGAGACCTGTCCTCCGCCGCGAATCCGTACCCACGTGCTGTGGTGTCTGTGATCTCTGGTGTAGTTAGGTGGTCGAATTCGACGCGATGCGGCACCAGCAAGCAAACATGAAAAGCCAGGGGACTTGTTTTCCTGGTTGTATTGCTTGAGTAGGCATAGTTTCTGCGGTGTTAAGTGATTTCGTTTTCATCATTTAGCTTGTAATATGCCTACCAGTCGGGTCGGCGAGTGTATCAGTTGATACAGAATTGCATAATGCCATGATTGACCGTGCTGTACGAACATTGGGGTGGAGTAAGACACCGGCACGTGATGAATTTACGAGAAATATGGTCTCAACTAAGGGACAGACTAACAAATTCTGAAGTGAGATATTTCGTAGAAATGTAGCCTCACTAGTCCAAGTCTAGACTTAAGAGCTTCAAATGTTGCACACTTTAGTTCCCGTCAACCTCTGTAGATAACAAGGTCTGGTAGATTATTTTAAAATAGTTAGGCAGATAGAGATGAATGCACCTCAGAAGCAAGCACATACATTTACACGTTCATTCATTGCACATTTAGTGCTTTCGTGTTCTATTTAATCTGCTCTTTTACATGATAAATACACAAAAAACTACTGCTTAACAACGGCCTGAAAATATCCATATTTAATACACGCACAGTGCTTTTGCTCTACATGCAAGTGTTCATTTTGTGCGTGAGCTGTGAAGTACTCTACTGGATACAAGAAATCATATCTAATAGGAAGGAATATTACATTAGATTTCAATGTGTAAAAGTTTTCAGTGCCCAGAAATACTAGCAATCATTTTGGTGCATTAAGTTCTTAGAATCGTCATCAATGTTGTAGGACATGGCCTGGCAAGCAAGCTATAGATTGAAGACAGTATGTTTTCTCTTTAGATCATGGTTCACCAAATACTAAATGGCATGTCCTATTTGTGCAGGAGTGCTATTGAAAGGCTCATATCTCTGGGCTTTTATTACAGAGAACTGAATCGTTTTGCGACCGAGTTTCGTGATCTGAGTTGGATTCAGTCTTCTGTTGATGTTTCATCACCTAATGCTGATATTAATTTGAAGGGTAAAGGGAGAAAAGGGAGTGCGTACTGGAGGGCAATTGCCAATGGTATTGCTGAAATTTTATCAGTTTATAGGTCAGCTGTTCTGCAGGTTGAGCAAAACCTGTTGTCAGATCCATTGCCTATCCTGGCGACAGTAACCCATGGGCTAAATAAGGTCTGTTCTTCAACATCTTGCACTTACAGTTTCTGTCTCCATGTGCCATTTTTTAATTTCTGCACAACCATGTACTTAAGTATTGCATTTACAATATTTGTTAAGCACTGACTCTACTGTTTTTATGAGCTTTTGCATAGAGATCAATATTATATTCCTTTGGTGTGCATTATCTGATGTGATTTGTCTGGTTTTTGGCACTGACCGTATTCACTGTTGTGTGAATTTGTAGTTTGAGGTTCTTCTGCCTCCACTTTATGAGCTTGTTATGGAAATCGAGCAGAAGGACATCAAGGGAGGACAGCTTCTTAACCTGTTACATAAAAGATGCCATTGTGGGGTTCCAGAATTGCAAAGCTGCATTCAGAGGTATTGCGTCAATTATTCTTATATATATGCGGCGTTTGAAGAAATATAACTGCCATTTCCATTCCTTTCGTGTCTGCATGGAAGACATTGTACTTATATTTTCATTGTCGCTACTTCACTGCATATTTCTTATGCCCTTATGATCAGTTGTTTGCTTATTCATTTCCTTTTTATTGATGGTAAAAATAAAAATAGGCTGCTTTGGCATGGACACCAGGTCATGTTTAACCAGCTGACTTCTTGGATGGTTTATGGTATTCTTCAAGATCAGTACCATGAATTTTTCATCAGAAGGTCAGCATGACTTACAGAGCTTCCATTAAATTATCTTGTAATTTTGTCATTGCTATTCTCCTATCCAGTTGCTGCTTCTGATCTTATGGCAGCATATCCAGTTAGGCATTTTGGCCTGCTAAATGGCATGTGAAATTTCAACTATAGGAGTGCAAATCCCGAGTGCTTTTGAAGTTTTGGTTATAATATGAATAATCCTATATTTTGTTGTGCATATTTACTTTATTTCATAATTTCGCCCCTTGATCAGCAAACAGTTCTGTGACAATTCTAAATATGATTCACAAAAAGTCTAATATTATCCACTGATGGACACGAGAATTTGCTTGCTTGGAGCTTTGTCTAATGATTTTGAGTATCTCTATATCCAACATTCTATAGCAGGAATTGTATAAGTTGCCTTTTGCATGAAAACTACTACTTTTCTTTTTGAACATGAAATGACTGTAGGAGAGTTTCCTACAATCTTAATTTAATAAACGAGAGAAGACAAGTTACATGTTAAAATATTTACAAGGGCAGGCCTTTGGCCAAAGCCCAGAGGAGCTTGAACTAAGGGCATCAAGAAAGTATCAAAAGAGGGAAAAAAATAAGCTAATTGAGCCCCAGAACCAGAGCAATATAAAACTTCTTACCTTTCTTTTCAGACAGGTTGACAGGGACGAGGAGAATGAATCAGCTCAGTCTGATGTTGCTGACAAATTTGCGCAGAAATTAGCTAGAGACACATCACTTACTAGTTGGCACTCAGGATTTCATGTATCATTGGTATGCTTATACTCTTATTGTGAAATGCATGTGTGAGCCAATAAATGTCCCCCTAGCTAATTATATCCGTTTCTCTCTCACTTGACAGGACATGTTGCCGGAGTATATCCACATGCGAGTAGCAGAATCAATTCTATTCGCTGGCAAAGCAATAAGGGTTCTTAGAAATCCTAGTCCTGGTGCTACATTGCTGGAACCAACTAACCAAAGTCAAACACTGAAAGGATCTCATAGAATGCAAAGTTTCACTGGGGGCTCCGGTGCTCTGAAAGAGCTGCCAAACTTCTCTAACATTAGTGCAGAAGAATTATTGCCACAGGCTGAAGCAGATAAAGTTGATGCCATGCTTAAGCAGCTAAAGGTTAGTTGTTAGCTTCCTGCTGGCGATATTTAAAATCATCATCTTATATTGCTGTATGCATCTTTCCCTGTTTTGTGTGTCAAAGTTTTCATTTATCCTTATCCTTTATGGGAGCATTACTGACATATATCCACATTGTTTCTGCAGCATGCTTCCGAGTTTCATAAACGGTTGTTTGAGTCTGCCGTTAGCTCAATACGTACAATTGCAGCTAATCATCTTTGGCAGGTACCAGATGTCTTAGAATATTATATTCTATCAATGTTTTATTGCACATGAGCATCACTGGTTGTTTTCTTTGGTAAAAGTTAGTGGTTGTACGCGCTGATCTCAATGGGCACTTGAAGGCACTTAAAGATTATTTTCTTTTGGCGAAAGGTGATTTTTTCCAGGTAATATATCTTCCATATTCCTTCTTTTGCATTTATGTATCTCCGTGGTTGCATTAGTAGTGCAAATTGTGCTATAATTCCCTCTTTGGTTGTTTTTGGAAACTCAAAATCATGATTTTGAACCAGTGTTTTCTTGAGGAAAGCCGTCAATTAATGCGCTTACCACCTCGTCAATCTACAGCTGAAGCAGATCTCATTGTCCCATTTCAGTTGGTAAGTGATACAAACCATTTTTCTTTGCCGGGTCTTACTGATACACAATTTTATTATTTCAGTTTATTATGTGGTTTAATTGTCACCAATTTACCAGAATCCAGCTTAGTTCTGTTGTCTGCTGTATTACCTCATGTTAGCAAATAGTTTTGATTTATTTCCTGTTCTTAATTCTGCAGGCTGCGCTGAAAACTATAGGCGATGAAGACAAATACTTCACCAGAGTATCCCTAAGGTTGGCATTTCTGTTTGGCACATAGAGTAACTGATGTCAAGCCATGCTTTGTGAATTTCAGTCCCGTACATTGGCCACTGATTTTGTTTCTCTTTCGTAGGATGCCACTGTTTGGTATGAAATCGAGTACCTCACAGAAAGATCTTCAAAAGTCCAACACATCAGATCTTTCCTTGCAAGGAAAGGCTAGCTCAGAGTTGGCACTTGATGGTTGGCATAGTATTGCTCTGGAATATTCTGTCGATTGGCCACTACAACTCTTCTTTACTCCTGATGTTCTTTCTAAGTAAGTGTTGTACTGCATATGTTACTCAACAAAATTATTATATTTTGAATTACGTAGATCTTTGAGTGTGATTAATAATCAGAAAAGTCTTATCTTTTTACATTCCCATTTTAAGATGCACAAATTGTATCCAGGTACCGCAAAGTTTTTCAGTATCTCATTCGGTTGAAGAGGACACAAATGGAGTTGGAGAAATCCTGGACAGCTGTAATGCATCAAGATCATGTTGATTTTTCTGATTATTGCAAGGATCGGAAGAATTCCTCTGCAACACAACTGCGCCGGTTACGCACGAAGCCTTTTTGGAGAGTAAGGGAGCATATGGCTTTCTTGATCAGAAACCTACAGTTCTACATTCAGGTAATAACCAGATAAACTGCCACTTACCTTTAGTCATAATTCGGAGCATGTGCGGCGTTTTCTTAATAACGAGAAGCTCCAACATGACGGCATTTGACCAGATAGCTGCTAGGAACGTGCTGGTTTCCAATTTTTTCTAGACGTTAATAGAAATTTGTTTAGTTTGATAATTTCCATTTCTCCTTTCTTATTGGGCCCTTTTTCAGGTTGATGTAATTGAGTCACAGTGGAATGTCTTACAAACTCACGTCCAAGATTCACATGATTTTACAGAACTAGTGACCTTTCATCAAGAGTAAGCAACTGTTTTTCACTTTAAGCTGTCTAACTTTTTATATTTGTTTTTACCGATAGGAAGGTTAAGCTTTTTATTTGACAGTGTACTGTTTACTGAATCTATGCTATGACATGTCCATCTTCTTTTGAGTAGAATATTTTCATAAGATCCGATCCTAGAAGATAAGGAAACATTATGGATCTGTGTTCATACCAACTTGTTCTTTTGCTTCACCACCAATGGTGTTGATTTTATTGCATATTGGTGTTGTCTATTATCTGAAGCTTACATAGATGGATGTTTTGGGTCTGCGTAGCCCTTTCTACAGGTTACAATACTCTCCCCTGTACTTTTGTGTAGTCGACCCTGGCCACTTAATTATATACTATTAGTGATTTCCTTGCCTAGTTACATGGAAATACTACCACACCTAGTGTTACCTTTGAATTTCCACAGACGCAACATATTTAATCTGTTATGGTATCTTGGCTGACTATAACCTCTTGCATTACAGCTATTTGTCGGCATTGATATCACAGTCCTTCTTGGATATAGGATCAGTGTCTAGAATACTGGACAGTATAATGAAGCTATGCTTGCAGTTCTGCTGGAGTATCGAGCAATACGAAACAGGCGCAAACATGTTTGAGATTGATCACATAACTGAGGTATTGTCCCACCTAACACTATCGACCTTCTGTGAACAAATAGGGATGCGCGAGTGCTTGGCACATCACTCATGGATGTCTAAGCTAGCCAGCTCTTTGCTTAGTTTCCTAGTATATGTAGCATAAACTTACATACATTTGGTGTTATTCAGGAGTTCAACAAGAAATCAAATTCGTTGTACACTATACTAAGGAGTAGTCGACTTGCGGGAAGTCAGAGAGCACCTTTCCTGAGGCAGTTTCTGATGAGACTGAACTTCAACTCTTTCTTTGAGGTAAGCTCTTCCAATTAGGAATCGGTTAACTATCCATAGATATTGCCCTTGTACTTAATACATTTTTCTCCCTATGTTAGACAACTGCGAGGGGTGTGATGAATTCGGGCAGGCTGCGGCCAGGCACAGCGAGTACCCAGCTGTAAGCCTATCTAGCCACAGTGGCTGTTCTCGCCGCGATTTGCACGAAATGCTGCTACTTACTGACAATGGCGCAAAACCGTCACACAAGAAGAGGAGGAAGAATCTGTAGGATCTGTAAATTAGCTGTAGCATGTGAGTTGTTTTGCTCTGGGAAGTAAACACTTGGTGATGTTTGATTGGATGGTGTTGTGATGTGCACGTCTTTGCCTTGCTTGCCTACTTTTCCTATGTCATTGGTATCTCTATTGGGAACATGGTGTGTGGCCTTAATGAAATGGTAGCAGACCAGCTCAGTGTACTTCAGCAACACTGCAAGGCTTACATTGCAACTGTTCTGGAAGGATGAATGCAACAATGAAATGAATGCCAAAGAATATGGGGATTTACAATAGGTATATACCGGCGTGCTTCTTCGTCGACAACCTCTGGAATGTTCTAGAAGCTTCTATATGCATGGACATTTGTTGGCCTGGCGATTTGAACGGGGCGCGGTCATTGGTACGAGTTGGAGATCATGAGCATGGCCATGGTGATGGCAAGGTCCATCCCCGGCTGCACCACGAGCGACAGCACGTCCTTGCCCAGCAATGTCGCCTTCTCTGGCCCCCCTCGTTTCCGTCGCACCTCGGCGATGAGCGCGTCGTCGCCGGTCGAGCTGCGTCGGTAGATCCTCGACCACTCCTCCCGCCGGGACCAGCTCAGGCGGTAGAGTTCTGGCTCGTCCACAGCAAATACGGAGGCGGTGCAGCTGGAGCTGCCCAGGTCCTTGGTGGCTCTCATCATGAGATGCCGCTCACGGTGGCCGTCGTCATCGACGTCGCCATTGTACACCTCCCATGTCTCCGGCATCAAGCTCAGCATCTGCACGCGGCCAATTGTCGAACAGGTTCAGGTCAAGCATGCACGAAATTAACTAATCAGTGCGTGTAAATGCAATAGCCAAAAATAAAGTACGTAGATAGAGCATAGATCTACACGGTCGGTCAGCGATCACCTTGCGTTGGCGGCGGCGGACGGTGAGGAGGACGCGGCCGGCGTGGTCCATGAGCGCCATGCTTCCCGGGCCGACGCCGTAGTTGTCCACGCGGAACACCATCCGGCCATCCGCGTCGTCGAACACGGCGTACCCGTCGCCGCGGAACACCAGCGACTTGCACCACACCGTCAGCCGCCGACGGCCTCTGCTGGGATCTCGGGGTCTCCTCCGGCTCCGCCTGAGCCATCACCATGGTCGGTCGTTGCCAAGCTAGCTCCGACGACGACGTGCGCGCCTGCGCGTGCTGCTGTTCTTTATAAGCCTATATCTGGACTCCGTTGCGTCTGCATGGATGCCACACTGTTTTGACTCTGGATTGCACGATTTTTTTACGAGATTTATTAATGCATAAAATTATTTTTGAGATCAAATAGTGTACTTTGATTTATTTATGCATTTTATTTGGTAAATTAATGGATACTACTGATTCTTTGGGACCATGCATGAGATAATAACTTATTTATTTTTGCGCGGAGTTAATTTGTGGGGATCCCATATAGTTGACCTAGCTAGACCAGCTAGCTAGCTAACATATAGTACAACTTTTTTCTAAAGTCTGTGATATATTTTGTGCTATCTTATCTTTCAAATACTACTGCAATATATCAGATGCAACTAGTGTGATTGTGCAACTCCAATTCTGTTGGAACATCAGATCAACATGGAAAATTTCAACCAAATAAATTAACTCAATATTTACTCAGAAAAGAGAAGGTTGGGCCATGAGATTTCTCTAGCTTTGACAATTGACAAAAAACTAATTGTTTGAAACTAATTCGTATACAACTCCAATTGCACTGGCCATGGATAATACTCTCATGTATAATAATTCCACTTTTTACTATGGGATACTCATGTAAACAAACTTGATTGTTGAAGTCTACAAATGTATCCTTGCGGAGGGCGGTGGTCCCGCAGGTGTATTTCTTTGCCAATTTCTGGTGCAAATATGTAATAATCTCCCTAGAGTTGACATTTGGGTTGTGATTCACGTGTGCAAATAGTTTATGGCTACGATACTAGGAGATATCCCAGGATTGGAATAATAGTTCAGTTGGGGAAATGGTCTGCTTGATACAGCTAATCCAGGAAAGCTTAAGTTAGTTAAAGCAATCAATCAGTGAACTACAACTAATTATTCTGGTATTCGAGAAAAAAACTAATTATTCTGCATTTTTCGAAAACTATTAACTATTCTAAATTTCTGATAGCGACTGGTGCAGAACTTTAGTTCTATATGTTTCCTTTGAAACATATTGTAAATGGGTAATTCAGGAATAAAATAAATCTTAAATGAATTAAATTATATATGGACCAAACAACCACATATTTTGTTAACAATTTGGTTCTTCAACCATTTTTATAAAGAAGATAACATGTTCACTTATGACACAATCAAATTTGTGACGATTTGTAGAAATACTGATGACATACGAATGCTTAACACATAGAAACATGTTATATATGTAATCTAGAGGGAGAGCTATCCATACACGCAAGTGCAATAAAAAAAATCACTACATAGGAATGAATACACGAGAAAATGTAGAGTCATATATATATATATATATATATATATATATTTGTGCATGTCAACATTCATCCCAATCTTTCACAAAAAAAAACATATATATAGCTCAATCTCGATTTATACCTAACGGCTTTTCCTAAAACTCAGCTAGCTAAGATTTAGTTATCTCATCCACACCCATGACTGTTCGATTGGATGTTGCATCAAGATTCGTCTCTTTAGGGAGGAGTTGGGGGGGGGGACTTTATTCAATGTTCATAGACATAGGTATGCAAGATACTCCATTTGTAATGTTCATAGACATAAGAGCATTTAGATCACTTAGAGTGATCTAAACGTTCTTATATTTCATTACAGAGGGAGTATATCATAAGGACTGTTGGAATATCAGGCAAATTTGTGATTAATTTCAGCAAATAATTTATGACTAGAACAGTAGTTAGCATGCATAGTTCCAGCATACAAGATGAACAACACAACATCATCGCACATGCAACATCAACCATGATTAGGGACATGATCAGATCATGACACACGCACTGTTCGTTTGTAGTTGTGGCTGCTGGAGATGCAATGTTGTTGACGACGACGTTACCAGTTGAAGCCAATGACGTTGCAGACGTTGATACTCCGCGCCACCTGACTTGGATGGAAGATGTTCCATGGTGAAGAAGGCGAGCAGTCGCACAAAGCGCTTCCCAAAAGCCTAATTCACCCTCCCCCGCTACGGGATCACAAGGACAAGAGGTCCCGAAGATCCGCTCTCCCGCTAGCCGGCGTTTGGGATGGAGTAGACTATGATGGCATCACAAGTAACGAGAGGAGGCAAAACCCTAGCTTATTCCAGCGTATCTTTGGCCCCGGTTGTATATATAGAAGAACCTACACGGTATCGTTCGATGATCACGATCTCAAACCGACTTGATTTCCAAGTCGTAAAGTTATCGGACAAGAAAACAATCAACTTATCTACCAAGAAACCAAAAAATAAAAATAAAAGGATAAGTTGCACTCCTCCAGGGTGTCACGCCCAAGATGCGGTCCTATCCATGTTAAGGCCTTGTGGCCTCGACGGGGATGGAAGCGCATCTCGTCGTTCGCAAGTACAGTAAAACATTGC
>CBMN010768962.1:0-13335 GCA_000582825.1 Hordeum pubiflorum
GAGGTGGGGATTAGATAGATTAGTGCTGGCGTGGGCCTATTGGGCCTAATTTGCAACGCCGGGGCTAATATGCAACGCCAGCACTAAACGAATAGCTATTGCGTTTCAATTTGACCAACGACAACACTATTTGAAAATATTAGTGCTGGCGTTTGTAAGAAATGACGCGCCACGAACAAGAGTTGTGGCTAGCCATTTCTGCACTAGTGTTTAGGGGACAAAGTTGGCTGGCCGGCTTCCACATCAGTGTCTGCGGACTGGTCCAGACCAGTCCGTTGACATATACATTGTCTGTTTTAAGGGCCGACGTTGGCGAGGACCTAACCAGACCTAAGCAATTAGTTGGCTTCTTCCATCGACACTCCAAATGGGTCTGTCCACCAGATTAAGGGGCATCATGCTAGCTATCCAGAAAATGCAACAACCGTCTAATCTACCTGGCTTAGCTTCTTCTGTCGTGCAAAAAAGGTTCCCGCTCATGGGCTTAAATTGGTGTTTGTTTACCGTGCATTCAGTTTTAGTTCACATGTCTACATGTTCGATCCTTTTGATCTAGGCTTGTTTTCATCGGCAATGAATTTTGTCTTAGTGCGCTGGTCCTATCGAGTCCGAGCTCGACGACTTTTCGATTGTTTACCACATTTTTTTCTTCTTGTCAAGAACACATAAGATGTGTCTTTTGTATTAAAGTATGGATCAAAATGTACAAGAGGAGTTAACCCATGCACCCAGTCGCCTTCCAGCTCAACTGCAAATCCACCGGGTCACACACTATGTAACTCTCTCTCTCGCCGCCTTCCAGCTCAAAGTCGGCACGAATTCACCACAACTTGTGTTAGCTCCAGTGAGGGAGGGGCACTCGCAGCGGCATGCCTTCGGATCGCTTCAATGTTCCTAGTTGCCGCTAGGTGGGCTACGGGCTTAGATGTACTTTTTATATTTTCTATTCCTGGCATTGACACGATAGACAATGAACAGATCCCAAGTTTTCTTCTACAAAAATGCCAAAGACAAGGAATTCGAACTAATTAGAAGGAACGTAAATAAATTGTTCACCAAAGCTGGAATAGCTCAGTTGGCTAGAGCGTGTGGCTGTTAACCACAAGGTCGGAGGTTCAAGCCCTCCTTCTAGCGCATTTTTTTTCCTTTTTTCTTTGTGTAAATTCACTCCATTGCTATTTTCGTTTTTGTAAATCCAATTCCTACCATTGTTCATCGTCTTCTTTCTAAAATCCCAACATTAATTGCTCTTCTTGTATGGATCAGAGTTTTACTAATACCTTAGCTAGTAATTTGGTAGTATCCAGAGCTAGGAACGGATACTATAGGATTGATCAAAGCCTGTGTTTCGGTGCCCCGCACATCTGTCTCTTGCGGCCTTTGCGGTGGATCTAGCATCCACGGCTGGCTATCGGACTATTTTTTTTTTTAAGTTTTCAGACTAGTACTACTGCTGGACTAGTACCATGGAGGCTTTGGGCAGAGGCCAGCACTGAAAGGCCGATCCACCCATGGAGCGTGCGCTTCCATCCATGCTCCAAATGTGTCCCTCCGTTGGATTGAACGGCACCATGCTAGCTCGCGAGCTAAAAAGGACATCAACTGTCTAATCCACCTACCTTGACCCTCTCGTGTCATGCAAAAAATTGGTTACCACGACCTGATGGGCACGTCCGGTCGTCACATTTTAGGAAATAGATGACACGACCTGATGGGCACGTCCGGTCGTCACATTTTAGGAAATAGATGACGAGACGACGAGTAGGGCCGATGTCGTGTCTGTCAGCCTTTGGGCGCCGAGAGCATGCTCTCGCTCTGCTCTCTGTCAAGTAAAAACATGGTTAATATTACAGTCAACTGATGGTTATATAATGTTGTCATGTCATCTATTATAGCCGTCAAGTGCAATAATAGATATAAAAATGTGAAAATGTGAAAAGGTTTATGAATTTGAAAAAATCTCACCGAAAAAAGTTAGCAAAACTGAAAAAGTTTACGGTTGCGAACAAAGTTCATAAAAATTGGAAATAAGTTCACTAAAGAAAGTTCATAGATTTGAAAAAGTTTTGGAAAATATGAAAAAGTTCACAAATTTAGAAAACTTCATGAATTTGAAAACAATTCACTAAAAAGTAAGCTGAAAATGAAATAAATTCACAAAGCTCGAAAAAGTTAATTTTTTTGAGAAAAATTCACTAAAAAATGTTGACAAAACTGGAAGAAGTTCACGGATTTGAAAAAGTTCATGGAACTACGGAAAAGTGAGAAAAAACTGGAAAAGTTCTAAAATTTGAAAAAAGAGTTCATGAAGTTCAAAAAAGGCCACAAATTTGAGAAATGTTCGTAAATTTGAAAAAAGTAAATGCATTAAAAAAATCAAAAAAAGAAAAGAAAAAGGAAAAACAAAAACAAAAAAACTAGTGTCCGCATTTAGCGCTACTATTTAACACACAACAAAAAGAAGAAACAAATAAGTAAGCATGGAACGTGAGCTGTGCCAGTTGGTTGTAGCGGTAAGTTGATTAAGATATAAGATGTAGTTCATCTGTCTGAAATTTAAGTTTGTAACAATAATATGTAATTTATTTTGCACAAAATAAGTTTGATTAGATTCATATTCAAAATCACTTCTGAGCGATTATTATATTGTAACTATCGAATAAATATTAGATGAGAAATTTACAGTCGAAAAATGAATTTTGAAGTCAAACTATGGCTTATATAGTGAAAAGACTAAAGGGAGTGTACCAAAGCACACCCATTGTTAGAACTCCAAAATGCATGTTTGTAATTTGAATTGTTGGATCGATGCTTTTAGAAACTGGACTAACAAAGTTGGTTCATTAGCTCTACAATAACGAGAAAAGGTGTTGTCTTTGATGCAGTCTAAGAGATGCATTGGGTTGATGTTGTCTTTGCAATATACCGTCTCCTGTTTCATTGCAACAACACTGACTGTTGAGGCGGAGATACATGAGATAATGGAGGGATTGCCCTTGGAATGGTCCACTGTCACGATCATTGTCCAATCTGATTTGCTCTGTGGCGTTGAGTGCTCTAGTTGGAAACTCTCTTGATTGCTTTGCTTATGGTCATCTCATCATGGAGATTCTTCGCCTCTTAGAACTTCGCGAGTTTAAGCTTGGAAAAAATATCTAGAGAACAAAGTAATGTTGCCAATTGTTTAGCTAAATTTGGTACAGGCACCCATCGTTTTCTAGGTGCGCCAAACTCTCCCTTGTATTGATTAGTTGCTTTTAGCTGACCATAACCATGTTATTTGCGAAATAAAACTCACCAAAAAAAAGTGGAATAGGAAACCAATGGTCAGAAAATGAGAACAATTGGGCTTGGATAAACATCCATGATATCATAAATATGCATGCCCACGATTAGTACCATCGCATGCAATGAATTATCTTCAGTAAATAGGCCAAGTTTTAGGCCCACCTAGAAACATTTTTTTTTTTGAAAAGGAGGAATACCCTGGCCTCTGCATCAAAATGATGCATGCTACCATATTATTAAACCAAGCAGTCGACAAGTACATAATTTGGTACAAGCTCGGAAGATGAGCTGAAGTGGAGGCAAAATAAAAATTGCCACAACCGGCAAAATAGGGCAAGATGTCTAGACACCTATCATATTATTGGACCACCATTCAAACCGATTGTATGTATCCCGTGCTATCGTCTCCGACTGGTTACACCCATAAGCCATATGCTCCTTGGCTTCCACATGAATGAGTGATGACCATATACGGATCCAGCCAGTTGCCCTATATATGACCTGCATTTTTATTTGTAATGGTTTGGTGTTAAAGGCCACATCATTTCGATAGTTCCATATAGCGCAAATTAGTGCACACACTCCGACCCGAATATGCGCCGGTATTTTAGGCTCTACCCCATTTAGCCACATCCCAAATAACGTGGCAATGGTATTTGGAGGTCTGAGATTAAATGCCACATGTAATGTACGCCATAGTAGCTTGGCTATGGGAATTTGAGAAACATATGTTGGATAGTCTCATCTTGATCGAAAAACAACATCATTTGGTACCCTTCCAACTATGTTTCGCCACGTTGTCCTTAGTCAAAATCACTTCCTTGTGAACAAACCACATAAATACCTTTATCTTTAAAGGCACCTTAACTTTTCAGATATGCAGCGATTTTGGAATTGGATTGGAGTTTATCAAATTTAAATACATATATTTCACTGAGAAAACTCCCGACACAGAGAGTTTCCAGTGCAACTTATCTGGCTTATCAGAAAAGTTAACCTCCATCAACCCGCAGACAAGATGTTACTAGCTATCCCATCTGTCTCCCACCAGGGACCTCCGGAACTGAATGTTTAAGGAAATTGATCCTAGTACTATACTAAAGAAAGCATCTTTATGTTGTACAATGTTGTAAAGAGTTGGATACTTAATGCTAGCGGTGTCTCCCTTAGCCATGTATCTTCCCAAAATCTAGTATTATCACTGCTCCCTACAATGAATTTAGTCCTATTGAAAAAGACTATCTTCGTCTGCATCAATCCCTTCCAGAACGGTGAATCATTCGGCTGTGCCGTAACCTATGCTAGGATCTTAGATTGCAACTACTTGTTACGCAATAACTGTACACACATACCCTCCTCCTTGACAGATAACTTGTATAACCATTTACTGAGCAGGAACCTGTTCTTGGTTCTAAATCCCTAAAGCCTCTTGCCCTTTCGATCTACAGATTATATCCCAGTTGGTCAATCTGTACTTAGATTTATTCTCATTTCTTTGCCACAAAAAAAGTAATCAATAAAAATCAAACATCTTCGTACCCCCATCGGTACACTATTAGGAAAACCCATGTAGGTAACCACTTAGTAGTGGCGTGGGTTAGTTGGAACACACTACTTGTTATTAGTAGTAGCGCGGGCAAAAGACGGGCGCTACTTGTAGAGCATAGTAGTAGCACGGGTGCATAATGCACGCGTTACTATTAAGTGGTCTCCATCGTGTCCCCCGGGACATGCTATAATAGTAGAGCAGAGTGTAAAACCCGCACTACTACTAAGTTGATAGTAGTAGCGTGGTGTGTAAACCACGCAGTACTACTATGGTTAGACGGGGCAGCTGGTGGACCCCACTTAGTAGTAGCACTGTTGCTCGAGGCCGCGCTACAACTACTGTGCTTAGTAGTAGCGCGGCACCCTTGCCCGATGCTACTACTAAGTTCCACTTATTACCTAGAAAGACGCCCGTCCCCCTAGCCCACCTCTTTCGCAGCCCCGGACTTGCCCGTCGCCACCCGTACCGGACCTGCCCGTCGTTGCCACCATCGCTGCGTCCCCGACCTTCCTTCCGAGGTAACTCTCCTCCTTCCTCCTTCATGTCTCTTTCCTGCCCCCTTCCTCCTTCCCTCCTCCCCTGCGGGATGATCCTCGATGTCCGCTCTGGCGCTCCCTCCAGCTGCGGCGTAGGAGCAGCACGGGGATATTCGAGCGTGGGCGGACAGGGTAGTGGCTCGCGCTGGAGGAGCGGGGGCGACCAGACGCGGTAGGAGTCGGCGCGGCCTGAGGTGCACGCGGATGGTGTTGAAACCCTCGTTTTCAATGATGTAGGTGTGCAGGCTCAAAGGCATTGAGAAGTAGTAGCAGGCAGTAGTGCAAGAGGATGGAGATGGTTACGGAAGCCATGTTGATGCAAGTGTGAGCTTGTGGTGTAGCAATGCATGTGTGTGTGGTCATTGGTGTAGCGATGCATGTGTGTGTGGTCATCAGTTTACCTATAGGAAGACTAGTTAATGAGAAAAGATAGAGTTCCTATGTTTTGCCGGAATGTTAATTAATTTTTGTTCCGACAAATTTCGGGCACTCGATATGTCCTATATTTAGCTAAAGTCATGAGGAAATTTTCTGTGGATGATGATTGATGCTTAGGGCTGACTTTCGGTCTGATGGGGCTCCCTGTGTGATAGATTAATGTTCCTGAAGGAAGATTCCCGACTGTTGTTGTTAGGTTTGATTCTGCTTCTTCTCCTTGTGCTAGACCTTGGTAATGTACTAGGGGAAGGTGGAGTAGCGAATCACCGACAGTTGAATATCAGAGGGGGTTTCCACCATATATACACCAACATTATTAGTACTAGTGTAGATCCATGTTCTTATAAGGGAAGGATCCCGACTGTTGTCGTGGGGGTCACGTTTTGTTCTTCTCATTGTGCTAGACCTTTTGGTAATGAACTCAGGGAAGGAGGATAAGTGGCCATCACCGACAGTCAAAATATCAATGAGGGAGTGCCCACCATATACACCATCGGAGATATGAGAGTTGTTCAAGGGAGACTCGACATATCAAAAGTCAACCAAAGCTGAATAGTGATATGTGTGCTGACTTCTTGGAATTTGCCGTCGATTTTTAATCTTTCAATTATGAACACAACAGATGGATGACGAGTATAGGATCCCCGAGTGTGATGACTGTACTGACGAGGGGGCTATGTTCGACAATCGTCACTTTGAAAACGACATGTACTTCTCCCTCACACTTAAAAAGGGTTTCAAGTATTATACGGTATATAATTCTATGCTATTTGTTCTTAATTAAACATGGCTTAAGATTTTTGCTTAAACATGTAATATTTTTATATAATTCGACTAGTGCATCCCCTGCCATGCAAGAAATTATGTCCTAGTGAAGCTTTATTTCGATGATATGGATGAAAGGACAACTTACCTTAAGACGAAACATGGTTTCATTTTTGAGGCTACAATCTGCAATGAAGTAGGTCACGCATATTTTGCTTATGCAAATTGAAGAGGATTATGCAAGGCTTACGAATTTGAGGTGGGTATGAGCAAAACCTTTGATATTGACATCATTCCTCAATATGATCCGGTCACCTGTCCTCAATATGATCAAGACATTTGGATGGATCTGGACATGATTCCAATTCTTCCTCCATGTGGGTTTGTTAAACAAATTTGCTAAATAATATATATTTCTTATTTGAAAATAGTAGTTATTCACCCATAGCTTAACTTGTTTATTTATAGTTGACAACTTATTTTCTATCTTCAAGAAATACATGGAATATAGTAGACGAGACCAATTACACTGCTGACTCAGAGCTTACTTGGGAGGAGAAGAATTATCTTGTCTCCTTTGTTAGTGATGTTCAATCGTTTAAGGACATTTATGGAGCTGGTCGAAATACTACACGATACGTGCCACTAGTCCACGAGTTGGGCGATACTAGTATTCGTAGAAAATGCATGGTAAGATTTTTTACTATTGTGTTACTAGTCCATATTTTTCATACATTCTTCTTAAGTAAACTACATTGCTTACTATGTTACTATTATGTTTTTCAACAGAAGCTCCCAAATCCCGTTGTGCCTCCGCCCATGGATGTGCAAGGTGAGATGACCATTATTTTTCATGAAAATACCAATTTAAAATATATATACTCGACTGAACCTACCATATGTAGGCATCAAAACTGAAGGATGGATGTAAATAGTGAATGAGCGCATGCCAGAAATTGGATACAAGTGGATCTCTGTGCTCCATCATGGATACAGAGGGGTCTTCCTATTCTTTTCTATTTTTCCTAAAAGAGAGTAGTAGGTCCTAGTACTTGTCATGATCGGTACGAATTAACTAACTAGTGGATATTTGTACCGTCGGTCGTGTTATGACTACTATGTGGCGGGAACCTTTCTACCTATGATGATAACAATTAGTTTGTGCATTTGTAGTCATGATTAATAACAGTTAGCTAGTTGTTAAAGTATGATGGTGATAATTAATGATGTTGATGAGACATTGTTATATCACTATGATGATGATGATGAGACATTGTTGTATCATATACTATCAATGATGTATGCATATGTTGGACTGTAAAAAATCTGTATAAATGTTGTATAAGTACTGCATAAATAAGCAGAAAAGGAATACACAAAGTTAGTAGTAGCGCGGGGTCTAAATCCACGCTCAACTATTTAGTAGTAGCGCGTGTTGCACTAGCGGTACTACTAACAGCAGCGCGGGGTGCCACCTGCGCTACTACTAGCCTTTTACCTCGCTCCACTAGGGTTAGCACGGCTTATCCCTAATAGTGGTACTTCAAAGAAATACAGTAGGAACATTGGTATACTAATAAGTACTGACTTTATCAGAATCAGACGACCCCCATAGGACATAAGCTTGCCCTTCCAGCAACTTAGCTTCTTCTCAAAGCGATCCTCTATGCATTTTCATTCCTTGCTCGTTAGTTTTCGGTGATGAATTGGAATATCCAGATAGCTAAACGGTAGAGATGCCAGCTCACATCGGACAACTATCTATAGTTGTTCTATTTTTTCTTAGCTCGTCCAAACCAGAACAGTTCGCTCTTGTGAAAATTGATTTATGTCTCTTAGAAACAAATTCCTGGGTTTGATGTTAGCTGGGCCAAGCCGATCGTTGTGGCGACTCTGTTGTGACCTGTGATTTGAAGTCTAAAAATGCCCTCTAACAAGATTATGCTAGATACACAACTAATCTCGAGGATTCACCAGATTGATCAAAAGACACGTATGATATGTGTTATCCATTAGGTCCAGTGACTGGCGACCTTGCAACAAACTCGTTATGATGGGGTTGAATGTCTCTTGTGATGCGGAGGAAAATAGATTAAATCAAAACAATGTACCTAGAAAATTTGCAAGCTCAACGTCAAGAAAAATCCAGTCTTTATCCTGTTCTAACACCAAAGGGATTCTCCCCTCTCCCAACTCAAACCACTAGAATTGCAAACATAAAACTAACATCTAAGAGCCTCGCACATAAGAACTTTCTCATGTTGAATGAATGAATGATGCACCCCACTGAACAGGAGCATAATGAGAATATGAAGACTCGGGAAGATAGATGGATCATCTCCAATGCATGATTATATATGCAGCTCATAGAAAATCTGAAAGTGCAAGAATTACATTGAGTGGATCTAACTGAAACAACTGACCAAGAAGATCACCAAGCAGAACCGACAGGGAGGAGGAGACATGATTTGCTATGGTATAGAGAAGATCACAAACCCTTTCCACGAGAGCATGACCAATGGTGAAGTCCAAACATGCACAATGAAGCAGGGATATCTCTAGAGGGATCCAAGGGAGAAGAAATGGAGGAGATCAAGGGAGATCGCCGTGGTGGTGTCCAAAGAGGGGATCGATCTCTTATTAATCTGCATGACTTTGCACATAGATCTACGGGTACATATGTGCATTTCATGTTTACATCCACGATTTTTCTTCCTTGATTTTGTCATTGCACGATTTTACTTTTACTTAGTTGGTGCAAGTGTCTCTCATGGTCATGACACGATCCACAGATATTTTATTCAACTTTAGCGAACATTAACAGTCCATAGATACATCTAGTAAATAACAACACTAGACAACAAAGACACAAATAACAATATGAACAACTGGTTTACCTCAAACCATGCCCTATTTTCTATACACTTCTATTATCCAAAGGCTGTTTTATTTTCACATTACCGCATAAATCTACATGTGAGTATTTCTCTCGAATTTAATTTGGTGCCACACGATTTTCTTTTCCTTTACCAGGTGTAGGTGTCTCACGATCATGTTACAAAATAAATAGAGTATGACATATGATACACAAGACAACATTTTTATTCAACTTAAGAGAACATAAACATCTTCAACCGATACATCAGGCACACAATTTAAGCATAAGGAATAACAAGCAAAGAAGTAACAATCTAAAAAGAAATGGTTTAGCATGAATGAATGCCGTGGTGCCACACAATACTCTCTAGTGAAGTTGCGGAGACGTATTATGATATCACTCTATTGAGATCCATACATGATCCATCCATCCTTTCAATTTATTAGAATCGACATCACACATTTACGACGCAAAGCCCTACAAAGAGAAATAAAATAAATACAATGATGGTTAGCAACTACGGTGAGTATCATGAAGACATGATTCACAATTGCCAACACTCAAAGGATTCGTCTGTTTGTAAAAGTTACCTCTAAGATCTTTAATCATATTTGCCCTGGACATGATATTTGCACATACTCTTCTGAGCACAGTTGATCAGAATATCTGCCGAGTCAATACCTAGAAAAAAAAGACAGTGAATAATACACATCAGCATAAAATCAGCATCAACAAGTTGTATTGATTACCGCAATGGAAAGTAAATCATTTATAACACAAGACAAGCCATAAGACGTCGTCATACCTGAAAGATAAGCTCCATGGACATAGCCATTGTAGTGCTCGCTGGTGTGCTCCCCGGTGAAGTAAACCCTGCCGACTGGTGCCTACATATATGGCATAGGGGAAAACACATAAGGTGCCATCGCAGAAGTGTCACATGAGCAATTCGGGATCACAATATGCTTTGGGGGTACGCCGCACCCTGAGCTGGTTGTATTCGATGGGCCAGTTGGAGAAGGTGCCCCTGTAGAACCTGTCGGACCACCATCGTGGCACGAGGATGTCTGTTGCATCGGGGACATCCTCATCTGGGAATATGCTCCTTAGCACCTCCACATTCTCTGCCTTGGTCTGGTTGTCTGACTGCTGCTCGATCCGCCTCGACTCCTCATCGGTGACGGTGACTAACAGGACATTGGCGTCTGGGTACTGGGCCTCAAACTCCTGAATAGCACAACAATTTGATGAAGACTTTAAGTTGTAAGGAATGTAATGATATCAATATGTATGTTCGTTGTAGGTGATTGTTAGCATGAACCACCTGCCATACTCCATAGTAGCCTCTCCTGCTGCTGGCGTAGAGGAAGAACTCCCTGCCTTTGCCTTCGGGCCAGAACTTCTTGGGGAACTTGACGAAGATCTTGGTGTAGACGGCCATGTCGAATTGGTAGATCGACAGAACCTTCCATGTCTGATTTACATAGTCAGTGTGCATGACAATCAAGTTTAGAATAATGTGTGCAGCTAACCAAAGCAACGGACAAGTCAATCAAGTAGGACATAAGAGACTGACGGGAAGTTGTGGCTTAAAATGTATGAGATCTGATTGCAGGACCCCCAAGCTCGTTGAGACCATGGCATAGTCTGCCTTGTACATCTTGTCGTCCTCCGTCTTCACTTTGACGCCACTTCCGGAGTAGGAGATCTCTCGCACCACCTGCAATGCATGGCCACAAAAATCACAGTGGATTTATTCAATATCTTAGTTCATGCTTAATTTGTTCAACACTTCAACTTCTAACGGAAAAATGGTAGTGCAGGTTCGTTGGGATTATATATAGCACCTTGTTGAGCTGCAGGCGGGGGTCGATGATGTTGCCGGACTTGTCGGTCTTGAGGTACTGGCCGGCGAGGTGGTATACGACGGCCTCATAGCCGCGCTGGTCGGCGATGAAGTAGACGTCGTCGCCAAAATCGCTGAAGGTGGCAAGAGGAACGGTGTTCTGGAGGCTGGTTACTCGTGGCGGCTCTGCAAACTCGTAGTCGTACTTGAAGTAGTCTAGGATCATGTCCACCGGCGACGATGGCCCGTTGGGAAGGCTGCCAAACAGGTAGATGACCAATTTTATTTTGTTGACGTAACTCGATCTCGCCTCTGGGCGTGAAGGAGTGGACCAGCCCAGTTTTTTTTCCTTTTTCTTTTTTACCATCTGTGCTTTTCTTTTTCTTTTTTATCCTCTGTGTTTTCCATATCAGTTTTTCTTTGTTTCTTTGCTACTTTTCTCCAGTTTTTCTGTGTTTCTTCGGGTTTTTCAATTTCATCTTTTCTTATTATTATTTTAACACGTGCCTACCTTTTTCAATACACATTATACAATTTAGTATACACGTGGAACATTTTTTTGATACATGTTGACCATTTTTCACATATATAATGTACATTTTGTTTTTCAAATACTTGTTTAAAACATTTTTCAGAATGCATGGTACACATTTTTCAAATACACACAAAACAAAATTTTAATGGCATGAAACATTTTTTAACACTGTGTCAACATTTATTTATATTATAAAATATTTTTTCATGTCACAAACTGTTTTCGAAACACATGAATACTTTTTTAAAGTGATGCTTAATTTTTTTAATGGTACTTAACATTCTTTTCGTAGTATGTGAACATTTGTTTACGTTGAATAAACATTTTTTATATAAATATTACCTACATTTTTCCAATGAAACAAAAATTTGTTTTGAATTATGTGAACTTTTTTCTAACATTTTACAAATATGTTTTTAGTATAATTACTTTTATAAATGTCACAACTATGTTTTTGAACTGTGTGAACATTTTTTGAATGCCATGAGCATTTTTTAAAAGCTATCAGCTGTGCAAACCTTTTTTTACAATGGACATACATTTTATAAACGAACGATTAACTATTTTAGGATATAATTAGAAGTTTTTCAATTTCAGAAATAAAAATAAAAATAATCAACAAATAAATCCGCAAGGAACTAGCCCTCCCTCTCGCGATGCGCCGGGCCATCCACTAGGTGTGTTTGGTAGCATTCTGATCCTAGCATGGTTGTCTCCTCTTATGCATGGTGATTGTAGAGATGCTGAGTACATACATTTGTTGTTGTTTGGTAGCGGTATATGTGCTGAGATATACTGAGCTATGACTTTGTTTAACAGCGTGCATCTGTTTGGACATGCTGAATAATTTTGAAATTTTAATAATTGTTTTGAATAGTGAGCAAAATTTTAAAATACGAACAAAATGTTTCAACATGTTTGGAACATTTTAACATATTTAGGAATTTTGAACATTTTTGGAAATTTAAACAAAAGTTGAAATTCAGAACAAGTGTCTAAATATAAACAAAATATGAATATTATTTAAATTCACAATGTATTTTTAAAATTTAAACATGGAATTTTGATTTTTTTTAAAATCGAAATTCTGATTTCTTTCTAGAAAACTTAAACAAGATTTGATATTCTGATCTGTTTTGAAAATTGAAACAAAAATCTGAAAATTAGAACATTTTTTGAAATTTTAACAAATTTTCAAACTTAAACAAATTGGGAAAATCTTTCATTGATAAAAGTTCTGAACTAATTTTTGGAATTTTAAAGAGTTTTTGAAAATTCAAATAATTTTTGAATTATGGAACATTTTTTTCAAACACGTGACCAGTGAACGGGTGTTGGGGTGTTCTCTCTTCGTGCAGGCTAAGAGTGTATTTGGGCTGAGTTCGTGGATGGTGAGAAGACCCCATGCAAATTACCAAACACTAAAAATGGGTTGAGTAGGGAACTTTCACTAGTAGAAAAAGGACCTTTCGTTCGAAGATTTAGTCCCGGCCGCGTTTG
>CBMN010768974.1:0-11806 GCA_000582825.1 Hordeum pubiflorum
GCCCCGCAATTAATCATGGATATGCTCAAGGATCTCTCCATTGTCTCGGAGTGGATTCGTGAGTTTAAAAGTCAGCTTGCAGGCAAGGGGCCATGGGCGCACTTGCATTGGCGAAAGTATATCACCCGGAGATGGAGCCGGCTCTGCTTGCAGACGGGTTCCTAGAGCTCAATGCTGACAACTCAGAATTCTTGGACTCAGACTATCTTCGCTGCATAAAGGAGACCCGGCCTACAACTACTCAAATTGTGGAGAAGATGGATCTAAAGAAATTCCAAGTCTGCAACACGGAAGCCGGCAAACGGATGAGCATTCCAAAGCCTAAATCCTTTGAGCTGATCCCGCCACGTAAGCAAGCCTTTGCCTTCGATATCAACACTGCAACTGTGATAAATGAAGATATGGTCTTTGAAGCCTTGTCTTCAATTCAGTGGGTCGAAGAAGACCCCCAGAACGAAGCTGATATTGAGAGGGCCTCCGAGATGCCAGTTGAGACGGCTCGTGTTGACCCGGCATCAGGCCAAACCATTACTAACCCGACAAGTATTGTCGGGTATTAGCCATCTTCTAGTGCGCCACCGCCGTAATGTATAATTGAAGAATATTTGATGTGTCACCCCCACGGGGTGTGTAATAGCTGCATAACATTGTCAGTGTCATCGAGCACTTAGTAGCGTACGTTTAAAACTTTGATGAGGCTTTTGAAGATATTCCTTTGCCGGGTTGCGGTGCAACCCGGAATTGTTAACTGTCTTTTGACTTCGCAATATTCTCACTTTCCTGAAGAAAATTCATAAGCCGGGATTTCTTGAAACCCCGGATATGTCCTTGCACAGGAAGTATCTTCTTTGAAATGTATAAGTCATAGGATGGTATAGGAGACCCGGCAATTGAATAATTTAAGCCTATTTCTGCAAAACAAATAGAGTATGTACATATACTGACAATATAAGTTAAATTTTAAAAATACTTGGAAAATAAATAAACCAAATTATAAAGTGGGATATAAACCCGGCTTTCGAGGCTCGACTCTGTTGGTTTGTCCTTGCTATCTAGAGAGTCGGCTCTCACGTGACTTAAGCCGGGGTTTTAACTTTGATAAATTCAGGGTCGACATAGTCCATAATAGGTACCAGTGCGATTGATTTATCAAACGTACAACTGTGTCACCTTATGTGTGAGTAGCATCAAGCTAACAGGCCGGTTTAACCAAGTATTTGATGGCATATGCCAGGTCAAAAGGGATGTTATAGCTAAACTCGGTGAGTTGGAAGCCCCCAAGTGACCAAATGATCAAAGAAATAAAAACTCAAACACAGAGCTTATTGACACAGTATTCTGGGGTCCAGAAGGGGCCAACTTTATTTCTTTGAATCACAATAGTATTTACATGAAAGAAGATGAACTTAGATAATTAGCTAAGCGAGGTCTATAAACCTAAGTAAAATAAGGATGAAGATGTGCGATGTTCCAGGGTATGTTGCTCTATTCTCTAGAAGTACGTGATTTGCGTCCTTCACGTATATCAACAAGGTAATATGACTCATTGTTGAGGTTTTTGCTAATAATGAAGGACCCTTCCCAAGGAGCAGACAACTTATGCATACATGTTTGTTCTTGTATTAGACGGAGCACTAAGTCTCCTTCCTGGACAGTTTGACTTTGGACTCTATGGCTATGATAGCGACGTAGGTCTTGCTGATAAATCATTGATCTTGAGGCTGCAAGATCGTGTTCCTCCTCCAAGGCATGGAGTGAATCTTGACGAGCTTGCTCATTGTCAGCTTCAATATAAGCAGCTGCTCTTGGGGAATCATGGCGAATACCGCTTGGCAAAACGACTTCTGCACCATAGACCAGGAAAAACGGCATATAGCCGGTTGACCTGTTGGGAGTAGTCTCTTTGCTCCAAAGTACAGCAAGAAGTTCCTCTACCAAGCATCCTGGGTACGGTCGAGAGGGACCATGAGTCTTGGCTTAATTCCTCGGAGTAACTCCTGATTTGAACGCTCTGCTTGCCCGTTAGACTGTGGATGTGCAATAGAGGCAAGATCAAGCCGGATGTGCTCTCTACGACAAAACTGCTCCATAGCACCCATACATAAATTGGTGTCATTGTCAGTGATGATGCTGTGAGGATATCCAAAGCAAAAAAATTATATTTTTCAGAAACTTGACTACTGTCTTAGTGTCACAATTGCTGACAAGTTCTGCCTCGACCCACTTGGTGAACTTATCCACTGCGACCATGAGGTGAGTCTTCTTGCAGGAAGATGGCTTAAAACCGATCATGTCAAGCCCCCGGACTGCAAACGGCCAGGTGATTGATATCATGCAAAGTTCCTGAGCCGTCACATGTGCTTGACGTGCAAACCTCTAGCAGCCATCACGCTTGCGAACAATGTCTTCGGCATCTGCGTGAGCTGTAAGCCAGTAAAAATCATGTCGAAACACCTTTGCAACCAAAGATCTAGGGCTGGTATGATGTCCACAATCTTCAGAATGGATCTCATGGAGATCTCACAACCCTCCTCTAGAGAAACACAACTTTCAAAAACGCCAGAAAACTTCGCCTGTGCAATTCACCATTGACTATGGTCATAGAGTTGCACCTGCGAATAATCTGTTGAGAGATGATTTCCTCATCCGGGAGCTCGCCACGAATCGGATAAGCTAGACAGGGTATTGTCCACTTAGGTGTGGCATGAACTGCAGCCACCAATGCAAATTTCGGGTCAGGAATAGCGATGTCTTCCTCCGTCGGTAACTTGACTGACGGGTTATGCAGAACATCCAGAAAAACATTAGGCAGAACCGGCTTGTGCTGAGAGCCCAAGAGAGACAATGCATCTGTTGCTTCATTAAGTCGGCTATCGATGCGGTCCACCTGAGATGTCCATGTTCTTCTATGCCTGAAGCAGTTGTGCACGCTGGAGGGAAGGCATGTTCCCCTTGGCACCCTTGTCCCACTCGATCCCATCCTTGTCACTCTCACACTCAAGATTATCCCAATCAATGTCGCCTTCGGACGACTCAATGTTGACCACCACCTTTGAGGAAGGTCCTACCTCGTCGTTGTTCTTTGCCTTCTTTTTCTTCTTCTTTGCGTTCCTATTTTAGTACCACTCTTGCTCGTACTGGATTTGCTTCGGGGTGCTCACTCACGAACCTTGCCATCATCACCGTATCGCTCTCCTCGGTAACATTGTCAATCTTCGACTTCAGCTTCGGCGGGTGAGGCACAATGGTGACCTTCGGCTCTACGAGCTCCGCTGCTTCCACCGACTCAATTTATGAGAAGTTGAGCCTTTCCAGCGGCAGACCGAGTTTCCATACCGCGATGTCATACGCACTTTGGAAGGTGCCTAGCCAATGTTGATGGCCGGCATGCTGGAACTTCATGTCGTACCGGCCGGACAGCGCGACGGGGACGAGGACGAGGTGCGACTGTGACGAGGAGTAAAGGAGGCGCGGCGGAGGGGCGGTCTTTGACTTCGGTTGCGGCGGCGAAGCGACGAAACGAGATGCGTCGTCGACGCCCATTTAGTTGCTCCGGCGGTCTGTGGCAAGGTGGGATGAGTAGATCAAGCGGGAGCGAAGGTGGTGTTAGAGGTTGCTGGTGGACTACGGGAAAGAGCCGCGCAAGTGATGTGTATGTGCAACCTAGGGCCCTTTTTTGGCTGCCTAAGTTTGTTTGCAAAAAATATATAATAAGGCAGATGTTGAGGACTATCTTAATGTTGTTAAACTACCCGTAGTGGAGAGTAACTTGAAGTATGTTACTAGTCTATGTTACTACCTCTATAATGGAAAATAACATATGTGTGGTATCATGCAACACTTCATTTATTACATTGTAGACTCATCTTGTCTTGATATGTGTGATGTTACTGAGTACTCCCTCCGTCCGGGTTTATTAGGCCCCCTCTTATTTTGGGCTAAAGTTTGACCTGTAAATTTAACTAACAAAATATAAACTACAAGTCACAAAAAATATATTGTTGGAAAGCTCTTACAAATACAAATCAAACAATATAATGTTTCATAGCATATACTTTATATTCTAGTAGCTTATCGATGGTCAAAGTCTGGCACAAAATACAAATGGGCCCAATAAACCCGACGGAGGTAGTAACTAGCTATGTTACTTAAATCATCTCTCATCATTAAATTATTACCACATAAGAGCAAGTACAATAGGATGACGTGAGCGGGCTGTAAGACTTAAAACAATATATTTGTGTTGAGTTGGAAGAGAGAGAAGAGGAGAGAGAAGAGAAACGGGCTACAAACTAACAGCCGGCTGTAACACGTGCTTCTAGACACTGTGTGAGAGAGAGATGGACCACGTATCAATAAAATAATACTTATTTACATCTAGCTATTGTACTTGTCAGCTATAAAATTGACTATAGATGACATGGCACAATTATATAGCCAGAGCTGGCTATACTATTAACCATGCTCTAAGCATATTTGTTGAGTTGGACCATATAAACTATTTGTTGAGTTGGACCATATGGCTGAAGTTACTGTCACCATGGACAGTCTTATTGGAGATGCTCTTATTCCCAAGTTGTTTTTCGCGGGGACAGGTCGAGAACTCGAGAGAACATCGATGGTTTAAACAAACGCTTTCGGACCAGTGTCCGTAAGATGCAACATACCAGACTTTTCTTGGTTGCATTTTCCAAGTTATGTAAAAATTGTATAGAAAAATGGCACTAGATAAAATGTAAAAATAGGCGCCAAGTAAAAACTAGGAAACTGTTACATCGAAGAACTGCCCAGATATAACATCACTCCGCAAATCTTGACCTTGGTCTGGCCTAAGAAACATCGAACACAGAATATTCCAGAACACAAACTAATGAAAGTGAAAGATATCAATTTGCGGAGGCCTGCGATTATACCGCAGAACACAAGCAATCCTACTGCTCAAACCAACTCCGCCTCACGCAGCAACCAACATATACCACCCACCAACATCATACTGCTTATTATTCCTCAACAGAAAAGGTCCCAAGCAAATCAATCCTCGCCACAGAATTCAGAAGAAACAAAAAACTAAACATCAAACATTATTATCCCCATCAGATGAATTAATACTGCGTGATCTACGCAACCACACACCACATCACTTACACAAATCCTAGAGGAGGCATAACAGCAGCAAGGGCCACAAGGTCGAGCTAATCATCTCTGGCTGGGCTCGACAGTGCGCACGTTCGCGCCCGTCATTCCTTCAAGTCTGTCCTTCATTATATCTACAAAGTGTCCCACCATCTCATGGAACTGCTTCAAACCAGAAAGTGGCAAGATTATCGACGAACGATCAGCTCCAGCGACCTGAATCAAGCAGGAAAATAATGAGATCTTACTCTGGTACAGGGGTAGAGTTATCAGTATCACGAGTGATAAACAAGAATATGATACCTCGGAAATCCTCAAATAATGGCCCCTATTGTTGCTGCCCAGGTCAAAGAAAAACCTTTTCTGATCTGCCCTTATCACCTTAGATAGCCCCATGCCACTAAATTCTTCAATAGGAGGTCCATCGACGTCTACCTCTGGTACAGATGCAGATTGGCTGCCATGCCCAGCTATAAATCCAGCACCAACATCGTCAGAAAGGCCAGGAAGGCGCTCTGGAGGTTCCAGGTGTTGCTGACAAATAAAGTATCAGAAAGTTTAATAACGATGTCATTGGAGCCTAACGGGCGGCCCATAAATAAGCGAGAAACAGCTAAATTTGCTATACCTGACTTGGATGATTTGGGAGGACGTAGAGTCGGGAAGCTTCGTCATTGATTTCTAACAGTACATTCCTAAATGCTTCCCAACCTTCTTCGCCAGAGCTACCAGCCGGAACAATTATCGTGCTACGGTTTCTATTGACAGATGCCTCCGAAACCTGAAGAGAATTCTGTCCGTGAATATTGTAACCATGTCAAGACAAATACCTACACTACCCCGTGTAATTAATAAGCAAAGACAGCAAAGTGTGTACTGTAGAAGCAAAGGTAAACAGTAGTTCACCCCACCGATCCATGATCATGTGTGATTACTGATTTGTATCCACACTATCGACTTTGAAACAAATGTACAGGATATTCCCTCATCCACAAGATGTTTGCTGAGACATGTGACGGAACCGAAACCTACTGCACTCTTGCTTGTGTTAAAGGAAAGTTTAATTTCACTGGAGAGGCTGAAATAACTAGGCTTCTAATACTCTATTTAAAATCCTTTTGGCAGTTAAGATTTCAACATGTGCCAAAATAAATCATTATGAGAATAAAAAAAGATTGGAAGATGTTGGAATCATTTAGGAGAATGAAAAAAAAACTCTGGCAATTAACATATAGAAAAATAGAATATAACTAAATAAAATATTCACAGAACGAGAGTTGTTCAGGGCCATTTAGGAGAAAGTTTAGGTAACTGAATAATGTCGAGGTCATATTTTTCTTAACACAATAATTCAATAAAGCGACATAATAATTTACTACTACCTCTGTAAACTAATACTCCCTCCGTCCNAAAATAAGTGTCTCAACTTTATACTAACGTTAGTACAAAGTTGTAGTAAGGTTGAGACACTTACTTTGGGACGGATGGAGTATAAGATTTTTTAGATCACTATACTTTAGTGATCTAAAACGTCTTACATTAGCTCACAGAGGGAGTAGATAATATGATCAGTCATAAATTAGGGACTTTACATGAAGCACACATAAGACTACTAAATGCACTAAGGGCCTGTGTGATGTTAAGTTCTTAATTTTCTGCCAGTATATTCCCTTTCCTCTTGCTTTTAGTATCCTCTGTGGTTATATGATTTTCAGGCTTTGGCAACCTCAAAATGGATTTGCAATATGAAACTATCAATGGATATCTTCGGTTGGTCAAACAAGTTGCAATTGAGGACCACAATTAAAACACAACAACAAATACATTCAGGGTACTAACTCATAGTTTTCAGTAAGATCGCCAAACAAATCCAGAAGATTCCGATAAAGGGACAAACAACCAATTTCCTATTAAAACAACTTAGTACAGTATTATTAGAGACAAAAGTGTCAGTAGCATGCCAAATATGGTACTTTTCAAACCGCTATTCAGATCAAAATTTCCTTCCATGGTTGTCTGAACATTGAGATTTATTTTCCTGTTTATCTTTGGAACAACAAGTGCTACACAACGGATAACTTTACAACAAAACTGAACACTAAGTTCGACACTCAAGAAAGTACAATTCAGTATCAAGACTATAATCTCATCGAGTACAGAAAAAACTGAAGGACATACAAAGATGACGGAAAATCAATATACTAGCCTAGAACACAGTAGAAAGAAACACAATTTCCAACATAACACAAGCAATAGTCATGTTAAGTATCTAATGACATAACCACAAAACCCAGACTAGCTTGTATCCTCTTCCTTTTCGACAGAAGATTCAAGACCAATTCTAACTATGAACAAGTTAAGTGTCAATAATGGTCTGTACAGTAGAATATAGTCATGAACAGACAGCAGGGATGCTATTTTTGCTTAGTTGGAACCAGCTTCATACTAAATACTCCCTCTGTAAACTAATATAAGAGCGTTTAGATCGCTATTTTAGTGATCTAAACGCTCTTATATTAGTTTACGGAGGGAGTAGATTGCAAGACAGACAGTAAAGGTGAACTGACAGATTATGGGAAGCCAAAATCTGAGAAAACACAGCTACGAACTAAAGGGGAAGGTCCACTTTTGGTCCTCCAACCTTTGGGTTCAAAGCCCAAAGCAGCCTCTTAGCTTGGAGTCTGGTCAGAAAAGAACTCGTCTCTGACAAGTAGGTGTAGGTCCATGCTCCGTATACAACTTGATAGACTTCTTCTATCATTATTTAAATCAATGTATGCCATTTTAGGAAACGGAAGCTCAGACCTTTTTGACATACGAAAAGAACGAGTTGAGGTTTTAATGGACCAGGAGAGGAAGACGAAACCGCTGCCTTTCCCTTACTAAATCCACACACCTATTTCCCGTTTTAGCTAAACAGTTGAGCTTCTCGAGAATGGATTTCCCATATACGAATTGGGAAATTCTACCACACCAAATTTGACAAAAATAGAAATTCCGCAGGAACGTTACGTCACCTTAAGGTAGCGGCCTCTCTTGTTCTCCCCAATATCGAAGTAGAACACCTGTACAGCGCAAGGAACAGAGAGCAAGTGGGAAATTTAGCAGAGGCGAGAGCAAAACCAGCGAGGGTTAAATAAATTAACCGTGGAGAGGGCGAGCGGACCTTGGTGTCGAGGCGTAGCTCCTTGCTGAAGACGTCGCGCTCGTCGGTGCGGATGTAATAGTCGAAGAGGTCGAGGAACCAGGCGACGCCGGCGATGGGCACGATGATGGTGGAGCGCGTTGTGGACGTCTTCTCGGAGATCTTGAGGTACCTCCCCCGCGGGTTCTCCTTCAGATCGAAGTAGAAGAGCTTGTGCTCGAACTGCAGCGTTTTGCTGACGAGCTCGACGTCGCTCCCGCCGCCGCCGCCGCCGACGCCGACGGGCCCCACCATGCCTCCCACCCCGCCGCCGACGGGCCCCATGCCTCCTCCGACGCCTCCGCCACCGTCCATGACCGCCGCCGCCGCCCGAGCTAGGGTTTAGGCTCTGTCGAGATTAGGGTTTGGGTTTAAACGAAGTCGAGTCGAGTAGAGGATGTGAGGTCGGGAATTGGGATAGATCTCGAGCGGGTTTACCCCTGCAAAGGCGGGGCTACCCTTTTCTCGGCCTCTAAAAGTCACCGACACGTGGGTCCGGCGCTCACAGGGCCCCGGGTATCGGTGGGAAGGGCGGGGTGGTCGTTTTGGCGGTTGGAGGCGCCCGTGTGGTTTACCTGCAGATGCTGACCGCGCGCTCGTGGCGTGGTGACTTGTGATTGGCCACCCGGTTTTGTACGGCGGTTTTTGGTGTCGAATGGGCAACTCCAATAATGTCACATCACTGTCTGCAACCCTATCCCGCCACATCATCAGTGTCCTACTCCAAGGAGAAACAACGATGAGAGTGACGGCCGCAAATCCCATTCGGAGAGGGACCTTTCTAAAAAGCCCTCAAATAGGTGCATGGTTAACATCACAACGTTCCCATTTTATCTCTTTTTATTCTACCCACATGATAAGTACGTGAGGCCAACTGGAAGCGCACGCACCCCAAATGAACGTTCGTTTTGTCAGAATTTTGTTTGTTTGGCTAGGGCAATGGGGCGGCGTCCGGCCTCTTTTGTGGATGCGATGGCCATGCGCCCAACGCTCGGACCCATCTAACCCGCCATGGTGGCGTGTTCCCCTATACGCATAATTTTGTGTTGGGCATTGAAACATTTTTTTATTTCATCAAAGACATTTCGATACATAAATTCATCAATTCTTTGCTACAAGAGAAAGATCAAAGAAAACAAGAATCACAATTAGACATTTTAAAAGATGTCCAACTTTCATAACTGCTCACACTAGTTGGACTAATATCTTCTCTACGTCTTCATTGTTGATCTGCGGATTTTTGAGCTTGACAACTTTCTTTTTCTTTGATTTTAAAGAAGTAGACGTTGCTTCTTCTTTAGTCTCTTATTTAGTCTCATCTCTAGCTTCAATTCTAGCTACAAGTGCATAAACGTCTAGCAAATTTCATGCAATCAAAAGATCGATGTATTCTTCCTCCCAATACCAAAACTTGCATCCCTCCTGCACATAAATTCGATCAAATAAGCTAACAAAATTTCATCGAATCCGAGAGCAAAACCAAACCAAGAGAAGCATGTACCCCATCATTTCTGCACTTGACAAACACCCATTGGGGATGTTCCTGCGTCATAGAGACACGGCACACGACCTGTCGCAGGCAGTCATCGCACTTTACGAGCGGCAACGGTGAGCCGGCAAGCCTCTGGGCCAGCGCCGAGCCAGGGCGACAGCCAGTCGTGGCTTTGGAGGCGAACCGACGACGAGATAGATCCGAGTGGCTAGAGGAGGACTCGACATCTGCAAGCGGCACCGAGGCGTTGTCGGGGCTATGCGGTCTGGTACCCGGCCAATCCATGGCAAGGTGCAGCCGCCGATGGCCGGATGCGGCGAATCCGGCAGGCTGGATGCGCTAAATCCCACCGCCGCAGATCTAACGGCTGGCCGCCCGCGCCAGGCCGAGGAAAGCACCAAGCCGGCGGCTGTGCTACGAGGAGGAAGGGGAGGAGGAAGGGAGGAGGCTGGAGAGTGAGGTAGAGAAAAATTGGCGGCGCTATGGGGAAGGGTTTGCTCACGGGGGCGATGGGCAGGGGAGGGGGAGAGAAAAAGGGGGAGCATTTGTCCCCAACGGGCGAGCCAGGGAAGGACATGGGCACGCGTCTCGCCCATCCGCCCGTGTCTGCTTCAACGCAAACGCGGCCCAAATATGGGCCGGGATGGGGAGAAAGCGGACGAAAAACTGAGAAATGTCGTTTGCTCCCAAACGGACGCGGTCAGACGATTTGAGGTCATGCGTTGGAGTTGGCCTAACCTTAGGTTTTAACGAGCTCGCCCGAACACCCTCTTTGTCGTTGCATCAATCTTAGAGCAAGGCGCAAAGCCACATCAGTCGCAACGGTCGTACGGTATGCTTGGGTCCTTGCCCGAACGTTCCTACTTCCTAGTAGATATCCTCGCTCGATCTCTCCCTCCACTTAGCATATCTTCTCATTGACTTCATGGAGCGAATGAGAGAATAGAGAGAGGATCCCCGCGATGTGATCATGAGATTGTCGGCGGCCTCGCCGGCGACCACGATGGCGCATAGCATCTCAGAGCAGAGGAGCTCGTAAGGGAATCGGTCGGCGTTGCAACAGGGGCTCCCGGGGGTGCATGAGGCACTCTGGCCGGAATCAGGCGAAAGGCCGACAACGCGATGGGAGAAGGGGTGGCATGCAGGATAGAGACGGAGGCTTGCCGACCAAGCTCGGTGTCAGCACTAGCATGATCGTGAGGGAGTGCATCCAGCAGCAACACGCTCAATGGAGAAGGGTGGCATGCAGGGGAGAAGTAGAGGCTGACCACCAGCACACTTGTCGGGGAGTTCGGCAAGCAGCAGCCCACAACCAGTGCGCTCGCTGGTGGTGATGCGCATCCTGCGCTGGCTCGGCGAGGACTCCTACACCTCGTCACCACCATAGGAGGAGGTGGGGGAACAATATCGAGCTCGATTCGCGGGCACCCGGGTCCAGGAGGCACACAGAAGAGCTCATTGAGGGTTGTTCTGGTCGGGCATGTTGCTGGCCCATCTAGTTTTGGCGACCATGCTTCCAAGCAATTCACCATGGCAGAAAAGAGCACGTGTCGTGTTCACCGTAGACGAAAAGATGAGCGTCTCCAAGTCTGGGACAACTCAAGCAATGGCCATATATATGTGGGATTCATCCATCTCCTCTGCACTATGAGGCTGCTAAGCTCGCGCCCTTTTTTGCTGCATCTGCTTCTTTGCATGCCTAATCTCATTATTGTTAGGAACTAGGAGTAGCCATTTTTTGTTAATTGAATGGATGAATGGTTGCACTTGTTCACTATGCAGCTACACCAATCGATTTTCACTCAAACAGAGCACACAACTTGTAGAATGGATGGCAAATTATAGGATTTTTTTTCAAAACTATTAGTATATTTATAGCAAATTCGGAAAAATATATGTCGGAATGCAAAAAAATCAAAAATATTACCCCGTCGGCCTGTGGTGGGCCGACGGGGGGCCTGTCGGCCAGCAGTAGCCCGAGCGGTGCCCGTCGGTCA
>CBMN010768980.1:0-11667 GCA_000582825.1 Hordeum pubiflorum
AGTTGCCATCCCGCGGGTAACTAACGTAGCTGCGCGAGGATGTGTGGGCAGATTTGCTTCGTGCCACACACGCGGGTGGGAATGACTAGTATTTGTTGGGCGTGTGAAACGAAATAGCTGCGCCCACACGTGTGGTCAGTTCTATTGTTCGCCCGCTGCCTCTTACGTATGCCACACACGGTGTGTGGGCGCATGTCTAATATGCCACATGTGTGGTGAATATCGGGACCCTAAAAACAATATATGACATGTCGCGTCAGAAAAAAATAAAAATATATGACATGTGTAATCTCGGTTTGAAGTACATTATTTGAGTATCTGCTTAATATAGAACTGGGATCCAGTAAGGCCCTCCACTACGTAGGTGGTGTCAAAAAACTCTGAAAAGTATGCCACGTCCATGTCGATGCCACAAGATTTTTTTTTAGCACCGGTCACACAACGTGAATGAATTTGGCATCCATCGAAGGTAGGGCCCATGTACATAAACTACTATATAGAGGCCCAGATTACCCCACTAGCAGCCTCTTGTTCCTGACTCATTGTCAGCTCTTTCACACGAGAAGGACAGCCGGCGCATTTAATTTACTGCGTAGATGGATTTGGCACAGGAGCAAGTAGATGCTCCGGTTCCCATAAATTTTGTTATGGCACCTGCTAGGCAATGTAGGGCACCGGTGCCAAATGAAGGAAAAGTGATTTTGGCACCAGTTTTGGCCTGGAAGGCCTAACTGGAAGTGAAACCGTGCTGAAATAAAGAAACGTTGCTTGCATGCTGGTGCCAATGCTTTCAGGGTAAAAAAAAAAACTCTAATTCAATACCAACGACCTTTGGCACGAGAAATCGGCCCGGAATTGGAACGCTGCAATGTATTACGCCGATTTCCACTGTCCACGTAATCGCTCTTTGCACCGAGAGATGGCCCGAGTACGTTCTTAAGTTCGTATGCACTTTTGCTCCTCTTGACTTGATCCATCCAGTTAGAATTTGAAGTTGCATCATCTTCAACCTTGTCCACGCCTACGCACACACCCACCAGCTGAGTGGAGACGATGAAGGCGACGATGATGGTGATGTCATCTTCCTTCCCGCCGCACCGTTGACTCCCCGTGTGCTTCCGGTAACCGACGCTGAACGGCGAGTCCTTGACTTTGCTCCACGACATCTCGTAGGCGATGCCGGCAATGATGTCCGCCATGTTCTTGGGCGAGAAGCCCAGCGCGGTGCCCATCCGCACGACGCGCTCGAATTCCGCATCGAACATGTTGTCGAACAGGCCGTCCGTGGCCACCACCACGATGTCGCCGTCCCTCACCGGAGTCTCGCCCACCTCCGCCTCGGTGATGCTGTCGGCGCCCTTGGCGGCGAGCTGGAGCGGGCAGTTGAAGCGGGCCAGCTGCGGCCGCGAGCGGTGCACGATCGTGCCGCCACGTAGCACGGCGAAGCCGCTGTCGCCCACGTTGGCCCACCTGAGGGTGTCCCCGACGAGCGAGAGAAGGAGCGCTGTCGACGCCCCTGGCACCTCCGACGAGACCGCGCCCTCGTAGGCCCGTTGCAGCAGCGTGTAGGGGCAGATGGGCCTGGGCGCCGTCTCCAGCGCGTCTTGGTGGGCGCTCGCCATGAGGCTCCCAGAGAAGGCGCCCGCGTCCACGCCTTTCGCGATGTACGCGCTGACGCCGTCCGCCACGCCGATGACGCCGGGGTCGACAACCCCGAAGTGCGCGTCGTGGTCGCTGTGCGGCACGTAGCACGACGCCCAGTCCATCTTCAGAGCCCTCGATGCGTCCACGTCGCGGAAACAATCATCCCGCGCAGTCGCAGACGGTACCTCGTCGGGTTCCGAAACAGGCGGCGGTAGCACGGAGGCGATGAAGGCGTCCATGTCTGGGTACTTGCTAGAAGACGAGGGAGATCGGTAGCCGAGGCGGAACGCAGAGCGGAGGGCATCCGGGGTTCGTCTGTCGATCTCGCTCAGGGTTTGCTGGATCTCCTCTCTCCCCTCCATGACGGGCATTAGCTCCATCTTCGTCATCATCTCTCGTAACTTCTTCTCTTTCTTTTTTTTACGATGACGATGCAAACTCTCGTAAGTTGTTGAGGCCCGCGTATAGTGCAACGCCGTGCGAGTATCTAGATGACGGAACAGAGCCAGGCTAGTAGCAAGTCTATAAGGATTCGAGTTGTCGTTTGATACGAAATCGGATTTAACTCTCCCCCGCCAAAAAAAAAAAAACTAGTCAAATTATACTGGGAGACGGACGGACAATCAAGACAAAACTATAGTAGAAGTACTCGGTATATACCGATAATCCCAGACTCACGGGCTGTTTACATCCGTTTTACCAAACCTTCCAATTAACTCATTAATTTTATACCCCCTCTGAATTTCAACGGGGCGGGGCCTATCCCTCTTCATATCTTCCAATCCTAATTTTTCAAGTCATGCTGTCCCTTGAATCCGTGAACAGACTTCCCGTGCGTCTAACGTTACTTCGGTATGCTAAAATTACCGATCAATGCTATCCATAAATCTATATCTATATCTATGCCTATACCTACTAATAAAGTAAGATGATATTTTTGGTTTCGTCCCATAAGTAGATTTTTTTTCTGAAGTTTTGGTCACGTACCGGCGGTCCGTCTGTCCTATTTTCCTCACGTCCAAGGTGGTACTAAACGCTGCCTGATCAAAATTTTGAGTCCGTCGCTGGGTGCCTGCCTGGGCCAAAAGTATTAATGTGGCCTTTAGTGTGCTTTCTATATCTCTATCTCTACCTAATAATAAACACTTGTGTTGCAAAACTAGATTGTCATCGTTGTATAGTCCCACCTTGCTGCCTTGCACCCAATTTTATTAACTTTTATATGTCAGCGGACTTGCTGCATCAGAAGTCAACAAGCCCTACATCGGATACTAACACGAAGAAATCAGATTGCGACTTGGAGGCAATCCAGAGAGTGGCGGTGCCGAACACTGGGAAGGATGGGCGCCGGCGGCCGGCGAACTCGGAGGTGCTGGCGGCAGCGGCGAGGCTCCCTGCGTGCTCCCTGCATGACCAATAGTAAAAAGCTGAGAGGCGTTGGAGTTCCGGTGGGGCGGGCGGGTGCTGAGCCCGTGAAGGAAGGAGGAAACGCTCAGGAGGCTTGGTGGTGGCCTCGATCCCATCTGGATCGAGAGCTTGGGGGAGGGGCAGGGGTTGTTGTAGGAGTTCTCGCATGTGAAGAAGAAGCAAAGAAATTATTCCCTCAAGTGGGAAGAGTGACCAAAGGAATAAGGATGTTACAAATCAACACAATCTTGTTATCCAACACAGCTCGGATGCTTCCACGGAAATCCTGGTCGCCGTCGCAGCATCAGCTGTCACTGGGTGCGCCGGCGGCCGCCGAACTCAGAGGCGTGGTGGTGGTGGAGGCGGCAGCGGCGAGGCTCCATGCTTCTGCTCATGGCCAAGGCAAAAGAAAAAAACAGAGAGGAAGAAGGAGCAAGAGAAGGAGGTGAAGCGGGCCGACACTGAAGCTCCGGTGGGCGCTAGAGTATCGTGCGCTGAGCGCGTGGATGAAGGGGGCGCAAGGAGGCTCGCCGGTGTGCTGAGTGCGAGAGGAATCAGTGTTGCGAGAAGAAGGTGTGCGGATGAGAAGATAAGGTTGAAAGGAGATGGACAGCGGTGCGTGTGGGGTTACACGACACGCGACGCCTGCACTAGACAGGTTACAGCTAGATAGATTAAATAGAGAAGAATTAACTAGGACGCTTGATTCTCTCCCTGCGTGCATATTTTTGCCTCTCCGAACCTACATGCACACGATTGTAGGCTTTGTTTCTTATTTTTTGCGGCTTTGGTTCTACTCAATCTATTTTTAAATGAAAGTTTTTTAAAATTTCAATACGAACAATATATGACTATGTAAAAATTTATATTTCAGACTGTATATTAACTCATTTTGCTTCGTATGTATTTCTTTTTAATTCTTTAAATAGACTTATACTTAAAAACGGAGGGAGTACATTTTTTCTTTCTAAAGTTGGATTTGCATCTGGTTGTGTTTTATACGTACTCATACTAACAACATACGTCAGGACATACATGGCAGAAACATATATGTCTGGACGTCCAATAAAGTAAATACATAAATTATCTCCGGGCGTTGCTAATTCTGGTTTATACGAGAATTTAATAAACCATTGACGACAAAAATATGGGCATTTACATGTCATGGTCATAGAGTCTTTACTTGTTCTCAATAAAGTTATTGTTCCAGATCAAAAAGAAGGTGCCATGCTTGATGTCCAAAATGGTCATGTTAAAGGTTGTACGGAGGAACAAGGCAACCATCTTATACACCCTTTTGATCCAAATATTGATGCTATGAAGACACGAGAACAATTGCATCCAGGTAAAATTACTTTAGAAGTGTTGCATATACGATATTTTTATTGCCTGATGGCAGTGCAATGATTAATCCGTCAGTGTGGTGTGCTTTGTCGCTCGGTACCGACGGACTGATCTACAAGGTCATAGTGAAGTCAGACAAAAACATGGTGTATAGGGCAATGCTCTTACATCGATACCATTTTTCTGCTATCTACATTGCTTCAAAGAAAAACATGATACTCTAACATGCAAACAACACATATATTCTAATGTTTATGCCCAGCATAATTAGATTTATTTACAAGTAGCTACATATAGTCTATTTATGATGCAAATTTTGTATTGTTTTTTTAATCAACAACAGATTCACATACTTTACAAAACTCTCATGCATACAAGTAATTTGGATGGCAATCTCGATTCATGGTTGGCAAGGAACAAAGAAGGAAACGAAATAGAGAGCGGTTTGTATGGATGACCATGAAGAAAATCTGCGAAAACTGAAAAATGAGAGGGAAGAAGAAATATGCAAAGTCAACACAGAAGATAACAAAGTGCGCATGAGAAAGGTAGAAAGACGCAAATATGCAACCAGAACAAAAAAAACTCGAATAGGGGAAATTACAGCTAAATTAAGGCGTAACACGGTAAGAAATATTAAATTGCGATGGACAATTCAATATATATCACGACAGAGGAAGTTATACATCTATACGACAACGACTTCATGGTTAGCACAAGCATAACACGCTTTTACGCCAGGAGAAGTATACGACATTTTTATTTTGCGTGTATGATTTTCTTAATCATCAATATAATAGTTAATTTACTGGTGATATATGGGTTGTCATTATATATTGACGGTTTAATCTACAATATCATATTGAAGTCACACGAAAAACATCATATGTGCTTTTACTTCAACATCCTTTGAATTAGTAACTGAACTCTTGAAGAATATGCTTTAAAGTAAAGAAAAAATGCACTCGCCTGAAGTCCTCTGTGCACCACCCTCTCTCCAACCACTGCCCTTCCATCCCGTAACAACGCATGGGCATGTCTCCTATCTATATCTATACCTACTAATAAAGCAAAGTGATATTTTTGATTTCGTCCCGCATCTGATTTTATGTCAAGTCGTATTATACACGAGGTGGTACTAATTACCCGCGACTGGCGTCTAAAATTCGTCTGCAAACAGCCTGCTCGGGCCTAACGTTCAGAAGATAAACCTGCGGCCCATGATATCTGGTCGGCCAGGTTCCATCCATATTGTGCTAGCTTCAATCGATATATATTTTATTGGTCCGCAGTTTTTTGTCCGTTTCCGTATGTCTTGATCCACCGTTTCCTTCCGTCTTACGTCATGATAGGCTTTTCTCAAAAACGTCATGATAGGCTGGGCCCAGCCATCGTACGCACGTAGGCAACGCCTCACCCCCTTGACTGTTCTTTTTTCTGGGAAAAAAACTATTCGTCTAATCTAAGTAGGCTGCAGACAATTAGCATCCGTGACGTTTTTGTGTTTGCTGTTTTGTAGGTTTGTGTGACAAACTGATTCATCTACAAGGTCGTATCGTGATGGTGTTTGCATAGCCATGTGTGTATATATGTGCATACACGAGGATTGCCTTTCTATTATCAGACCGTGAGATCGTGAGAGGAAACTCAACCAGGCTGGCGCGCAGGGATCAATGCCATCATCGCCGTTGCCTTTGCTCCCTGTAGCGCTTCTGAGGGAGAAGACGGCTACCCACGTTGGAAGGACTCGGTGCATCTCCGCCTCGACACCCTCGGCATTGGCGCATGTGCTGACGTATACATAGATCAGATCGATGTCGCGAGCAACGAGCAGCCCGGCAGCCCGGGGTCGCTCGAGATGGCGAAGGAGAGCAAGCGGCAGGGCCAGGCTACCGCTACAGGGAGGAGCCGAGAAGGTTCCGCAGGGGGAGGCTCACGCGGACGCTGCTGATTCAACCAGCCAACGAAGAGCAGGGCCGCGTAGGAAGTGACCGTCGTCGTACACACATCTGAGTCCATCGTTGTGTCTGGCCGTGGGCTTGCTTCTGCTGGGAAGGGGACAAATAAGGACAGGGAAAAGAAGACTGGTGGCGGCGACTCGATGGATAGGGAACACGGGGGCTAAGGTACTGTCGGAGTTGCTTGCATCGAAGCATGCCTCGTTCATGGACCTGAGGGAGGCGTTCAACACTTGGTGTTATAGGTCGAAGGTTGCACGAAGGAGACTGTATTTTTTGAATAGCATCAATCCAACATCTTGATTCGCCTGCCTGCAACAATGAACCAGTCTGTTTCAAAAATACATACACCATGCCCATCTGCATGGGTCTGATCTGCAGTTGAACTCTTATGATCAGCATATTGCGCGATGAGCAACGACGAGCTCATTGATGGTATTCCCAACTCCTCGACACATGTCAGCTCTACTCTGCTTTCCTACTTCCAATGTATTTTGTGACTGAGATTGTGCACATGAGCTATTTCCGAGAATGTCAGCAAATAATGAGACTAGAGCAACTCTAGCAGACACCTTGTATCCCCCACCCGTGTCCCGCATTTACAGTTGGCGAAAAACGCTTTTTACGGGCTGGTGAGGGCCATGGGAGAACAGAACCCGCATCGCGGAATTGTAAAACATAATATATCTCAAAGAATAACTTTTTGTTCCTCCCGTTGCAACGCACGGGCCTGTTTGCTAGTTATAAAAAGTGCTTTACACAAAAAAATCTTCTGACCGGACCGGTCCATATAGGGACATCCTATATTACGCTCGGGCATTGGGAGAAGATGCAACACACCCATCTGGACCGGACCATGCGCGAGCGCCTGTTATTTTAGTTTCGTTTTTTTTTCCAGTTTCATTTTGTTTTTCTACTTTAAATAATTTAGAACCTCAAAAAACTTTTCAAATGTTAAGAAACTGAGAATTTTGAAATAAAATTTCCAAGAAAACATAAAATGTTTGTGAATTCAAAAAATGCTCGGGATTTTGGTACAAATGTTCGCATATACAAAAAAATGTTCGCAATTTTTAAAAAATATTCGTAAAATAAAAAAATCATGATTTTAAACAAAAGTCTGTGTATTAAAAATTATTAAATAAATTTAACAAAATGTTTGCTAATTTAAAATATGTTCATGCATTTTACAAAATGTCCTAAAATTTTAAAAACAGTTCGTGCCTGTTTTTTTAGCTTCGTTTTTTTTATTTTCATTTTTTTGCTCCGTTTCTGTTTTTTTTCTAATTTAGAACTTCAAAAAACTTTTGCAATTTTAAAAAACGGAGAAATTTGAAATAAAATGTTGAAGAAAACATAAAATATTTGTGAATTCAAATAATGATCGGTATTTTTGTAAAAATGTTCACATATTCAAAAAAATGTTAGCAATTTTAAAAACAATGCTGGTGAAAACAAAAAAATTCAATGATATTGAAAAAAATGTCCGTGTATTTTTTTTATGCAATTTAACAAAATGTTTGCTAATTCAAAAAAATTCATCCATTTCAAGAAATGTCCTAAACTTTTAGAAACAGATCATGAATTACAAAAGAGTTTATGAATTAGAAAATGTTTGTTGATTCCAAAAATATTCATACATTTCAAAGAATGTTCATGAATTTTAAAAAAAATTCACCAACTTAGAAAAATATGCTCGTCTATTCTAGAATTGTTCGCCTATTCAAAAGAAAATACTTAAAAACCGTTCACAATATAAAAAATGTTCACAATTTTTAAAAATAAATTGTAAAAAATGTTCTCGGTTTTAAGAATGTTCCCAAATTTGAAAATATATTCACAAATGATCGAAGGTATGTAGTTAAACAGTAATGCTTCTGAGTATTTGTGACAATACACCCATGTGAATTTTGAAGAATTCACTGCCGGGATGGATCCGAATATTATAGTATGTTTTTTTAAGTTTCTTGAAATTCAGAATAATTCTTTGAATTGCCAAGTTTTTTGACAACCATGATATTTTTTTGAAAATGTGAACATTGCTTGAACTTGTGAATAAATTTAAAAGAAGAAACATTTTCTTGCATTTGTGCACAAATTTTCAAAATAATGCGATAAGATGTAAACATAATGTGGTCATCACCATTGGAGATTATGATTTTCTTTTCTGCCGTTGCAACGCAAGAACCCTTTTGCTAATACTATATAAGCACAGACGGTATATTATTTTAGGACACGAAATAGTTGGTGAATGTTCATTGTGAGAGATGACGTTTGTGAACGTTTTTGTTGACAGTTTTTTCATAGACGCGTGATAGTTTTTGAAAAGAAGGAAATACAATGGTTGAAACAGACAAAAATTGCCATCTACCTTACCACCTAAAAAATCAATCAAAAACGTCTATTTGCCATCCCCCTCCCAGTGAATGTTCGCCAGTTAATATTGTTATTATTACATTTCTTTTGTGGATAAAGATTTTTTGAAGGACTTTTGCGGATAAAGATAATTACACTAGTCGGATGACTAGCATAATACCCGTGCATTGCCACTTGCAATTAGCAATATTTCACGAAACAAAAGACATACAGACTGCCCAATACTATTTTTCTTTATTTTACTGTATATGTAGAATATGCCAACCTAGAATCTGACATAGTTATCAATCACATGTTGCTTTTCATAGAGACCTTAAAAATTGTCAAGTTAAGAATAAAGTTACTAAACAGGTGAAAATAAATAATGCAAAACATCAATAATTTTGAAAGAGAACATTTCTTCCACAGTCGGTTCGTCACAAATTACAATCAGGAAATTCAAATCACTCATAGTCAGATCCTGGTTCAACATCGACAAGCACTTATAATTCATTCCTTATTATTTTCGTCCGGATGAGAGCTAGTCGAGCTCATCCATACGACCTTCACATACGGTGCGGCGTTCTACCATATACCGAAACATATACTTCATCACAGAGGGGTTACAAGCCTCGACTTTTTTGTGGAAGACTCTTTGGTTAGTTCAGCGCGCTCACGTAGCATATTAGAAACATCAGATCTGCATAAGTAATGAAAGCGAAAGAATGTAATAATGCACATAAAAAATATATGGGATTCAACATGTTCTTATGAGGATGGCGCCCTAGTGTTCACAAATCATTATTATTCAATTTGGAAAAATAATTCAAAAATTAATTATTCTATACTACCTCTTTTCCGGTTTATAGGGCTTTATCTCAAAATTTCCGTTTTTTCCGTTTTACAAGCCTCATTTCTATTGCTTCTCATCACATGTTCAAATTTCGAGGTGCATTAAATTGCCGCATGCGGGACTTAAGAGAAAAATAACCAATGCACGTTATTTATTGGCTACACATGCATGCATTGCAATTAAAACATTGGTAAACATAATTTTTTTAGAGGAAAATGAACACATTAGTTGAGTACTTTGTAAACTACAAAAAATACCCACCACTCACCATCGACCTTGGTTGGTGAGATTTTTCAATTGAGCCCTATAAATTGGAGGGGGGGGGGGGTATCAATTATATGTTCACTTTTGCTAAAGCACATCTCGTCGTGGCCTAAGTATTGCACATATAAGTCATATGTTATTGATATTATGCAAAGATTTGTGCAGATTTCTTCCTTTTTCTTTTTATGTTTGAATGAGTAACTTAGATGTGATCTAGACAGACCTTGTATAGTGGCTCAATAGACATGAAAGTGTTGTCAGCTTGGCGGCTACTGGGTGATGTAGTTGAACCCGTGTAGTCTTTGGTTCAAATGTTGTGTGCATTTTTATTTTAAATTGCTATATTTTTCTCATGCTGATAAATGGGCCAGCACACATGTGCTACCTAACCCATCAATCTCAGTCTACCTCAAGGTCGAAAAAATAGTCTTTACTCATCTAGGCCTCCTTGGCAAGTCACATTCAAAGCGACATTGACATGTAACTCCCGGAAAGAGCGTATCTCATCAACATGCGAAAAGGATGTGCCACCGCTGGTTCCCTCATCTTCGTTGGCTGCTCCGCCGGTGGGAGGAAGGGGGGACCTAGAATTTGTGCGTCTGGTGGATTCTCAGTAGGGTTAGGGCTGAGGGAGACGATGTCGAGGTGCGGCGGCCTTGCTTCCAAATAAGTTTCCCCAGGCTTCGTTCGCGATCAGGCGGTTCTCTTGCCTTTGGCTAGGAGTCAGCAAGGTGGGGGATCACCGAATCTCATCGAGTTCGCGAGCTACGGTCTCTTGAGGTCGACCGACACTCGACGGTTTGGTCCTCGGATGGGTGGTGGTTGTGTAGAGACGGAGATTCTTCCTCCTCCTCATCGATATGATAATCTATTGTTGTTCTCCCTCTTTCTTTGTACTGCTGCTAGAGGGATGTCCTATTTTGCCTGAGCGGTTGGACCGCCCGCGACGCCGGAACCGAATCATAGTTCTCTTCCATCTGGAAGAAGTGGCGGAGCGAGCCAACTCAAGGAGCCAGGGCAAAGTCTCATACACGGTGACGTTGTCCAAAATTTTCCCAAGTAATTAGCAAATGCTAATCATGATGTCTTTGCACTATGTAGTGAAGAATGGCCGTAGCAGCCCAAGCAACTGCCCCTGGTCGCCGGGAGCTAGGTCCACCACTGTTTGGAAGGAGCACATACACCAACACTTAAAGCCACATATGGTGAAGTATGGTGCACACATGTTGGATGCACATGTGTGTCCTTGCCGTTTCAATGCCGGAGCAAAGAAAAGAGGGAGCAATGTGGCAGTGATTATGTCGTGGATGTAGATGATGACATACTTGGGTCTGGTTGTAGATTCTTGTGTTGCAAGGGTCTTCTCGCAAGGTTTAGATATAATGACACATAGCACCAGAGATATTCTTGTTTTATTAGTTGTTTTAGGATGCTCTTTATTATTCTGATTCTTTGTGCGTGCTAGGATGTGCTTGTACGAGTGAAGGATAAGCATACTTTCTCAAAAAAAGTCACATCCAAAGGATACTGTTTTCGCTCTCATCCTGTTTGTAAGTGTGTGAGTGTGCTCGTGCATAAACCCACAACTATCATGAACAAGATTTATATAACAAGGGCACTCACCCCTAGGTTGTCATAGGAGATTTTAATGAAATTTTGTATTCTCTGGAAAAGGGGTGGTGCTTTGAGACCAAATGCAATGATGAAGGATTTCCATGATTGTCTCATGGAGTGCGGCCTGGACGACATGGGTTTTATTAGTGACTCTTTTACCTGGAGAAGAGGTGAAATTAGGGAACGTCTAGTCCGGGCAGTTTGCAATTGAAAGCACATATGCTCCCT
>CBMN010769012.1:0-13236 GCA_000582825.1 Hordeum pubiflorum
CCCCCCCCCCCCCTTTTTTTTTCCCTCCCTTTGATGGTAATGCATCGATAAACGCACACATTAGTTAATGGAATCACTGAGATTCTAAAAAAAAAAGAGTTAATGGAATCACTGGGAGAGGTAGCTCTAGGCGCCTCGTTGACTTGGGCCATTTCTGATGTCCAAATGCATAAAACCCCCTGCAAGGGGCTGGTTGGGAGGCAGCCATCACAGATCGACTTCATTTGGACACAGCCACTACTCACTCTCTCTGTCTCAATTCCTTTGCCTAGCTAGCTAATGGGGATGGCACTTGCTCCACTCTCGTCTCTGTCTCTGCGCTCCCAGCTGCTGCTGCTCATGTCGCACAGGAAGCCACATCGGAGCTCTTTCTTCTCCTCCTCCGCCGTTCCGCCTGCGGCTCCAGGAACTGGCCCTCCGGCTGCTCCTGCCGTCCAGCCTCCAGCCGCTCCAGGTAACTTGCTGCTAACCCACTCAGTTGTGATTTCTAAACATTCAGTTCCTGATGGTACGCGCCTGACGCCTGAGCCTAATGGTCGGATGCATAAACGTGTAGCCGACGAGTCATCAGCGCACACCCTGGAAGATCCTAAGCATCCAGCCCTGAGAGTTCGCCTACGGCACTTCAACGTGCACTCCTTCATCAGGCACCCGCCGTACGAACTGCAGGAATTCCACCCTCTTCCGGAAGAATGCTGAATTGCAAACTGTCCGGGCGCTACGAGCAAATGCTTGCTGCGGTTACTGCCGTGTTTACCTCTGTGTGGACATGTAATCTCAGCGCTGTCATAGTATTGATCTTTTGTACTTTCAATCTACATTAATTCATTATAAATAAAGGTGTGCGTTAGATTTTCGTTTTGAGAGGTAGTGATTTACAGAGGGAGTACGTATGTTGTTGATCTTTGCTCTTTAAGCAGTGCACATGTGTGCAGTTCTTTACGGGGGGGAAAAGAACATATACTACGTGCAGTCAACATACGATTTCGAATGGGGAATGGGACGTTGACATCCATCGTCCATGAACGCGTGCTCTGCTCTGGGATTGATACGCCTTGAATTTGTTGGAAGTCAGTCGTTGATCTGATCCACTTGTAGTACGTACCAGGTTGTTCCTTGCTATAGGTATGGATGGACTCCTCGCAACCGAGACTGGGTATACATTTACCAAAACACTTTTTAGAGTAACTAGCAAAAATGTCCGTGCATAGCAACGGAAAAACAATCACACACCTCTAATTCAATGGAAAAAAAGTTCACACCAGCCATCCTCCCGCATGTCGGCGACGCTAACCCTAGCGCCGTCGCCTCCCCTCCCCTCCTCCTCTCCCCCTCCCTCGCCGCCGCTCCCCTCCCCTCCTCCTTTCCCCCTCCCTTGCCGCCGCCAGGGCCCCTTTGTCTCCTTGCGCGGGGATTGTGGCGGGGGCCGGATCTCGCATGTCGGGATGCGGCACTGGATGTTGGGCGCGGGCGATCCAGAGCTGGCCGGCGACGGTGTGTGGCGGCGATGCGACAGGTGGCGGTGGTGCAGTTGGGAGGGTGGTGACGACGGCGACTGCTTCACGGCGGCGCGTCCGGATCCTCATCTGCCGCTGTGGGTCGCGGGAGGCCTCCCTTGTCGTGGCTCACTGGTGGCGGCGAGGGGGGTTGGGCGTTGTAGCGGTTAACGCGTGCGGTCCCTGGGCCCTTGCGACACTCGGCACGGGAGGGCCTCCCTGGTGACCACCCTTGGCTGTGGCGGCGGTTGTTCTAGCCCCTACTCTTCGGCATCGGGCGGCTGCCGGTGCCCTCCCGCTGGTCCAGGCCTTTGACTTTCGGGGGCGAAAGATGGTGGTTTCGGGGGGAAGGCTGGTAGGAGGGACGGGTGCGCCGTCACGTTGCTCGTCGTCGGCACAGGGGGTGCCGGTCGTGGCCGTGTGCCGCTCCTCCCCTTCCCCCTTCCCCTGGCCTGCGTCTTTGGTCACGGTTCTAGCGTTCTCGAGGCAAGGTGGTCACCGGTGGTTTCGGAGGCAGTCGGGGTCATGGATCTGGTCAAAGTTGTGAACTTTGTTGGCTCTCGGGGTGGTCTGGTGGCGGGGCGGCGCCCCTGGCGGTGGGAGGCGCGTTGGTCGTCGGGGGATTGGGTGGCTCGGATGCGGGCGAGCAGCCATGGCCGGTCGTGCGGCATGGTTGCATGTGGTTGGTGGAGCGAGGATGCGACGGAGGGGTGGAGCATCGGGGTACATCACTTGCCCAGTCTGTGCACTTGTCGACGGTGACGACGTCCGTGGACGTCGCGTTCCTCCTTGCAGGCTCTGGTGCTCCCACTCCTTCCATCTTACTCCGGGTGAAAACTTGATCTTCGGATCAGACAATGACAACGTTCTGTGGTCGTGCCCTTCTTGAAGGCATCGTCTTGGAGTCATCGGTCCGGCGTTGTTACCACAGATTTTAAACATTGTTACCACATATTTTGATGGTTGGCACCACAGTACAAGAGATCTTGATGTCAGGCACCACTGGAGGTCCTCCTGGGTTCGACGAGGGGACTTCCTACGGGCACGGCGAAAACGGCCGCGACGACAACGTTGACGACCCCTACGCCCCCCAGCCCCTCACTCGGGAGCAGCGGGAGGAACTCGGGCAGAGGAACGATCACGCCTTGCTCACCCCTATCACCGGGACGACCCTAGAGGCCATCACCTTGGAAGCCACGCATCAGGCCACTCTGGCCGAGCACAAGCGGCTTGAGCGGCTCCAGAAGTCACTCGACAACCGTGTGGCTCGAAAGCAACCCAGCTCCAGTCCGCATCGCAAGCGGTTTTTCCCGAACGACCACCCACAGAATTACCATGTGATGCGCACTCAGCTGCAAAACTTGGTCGCGATGACTCGGATTGCTGACTTCATTCAACCGTCTGATTCGGTGGCAGGAGAAGACATTCGACAGATCCAGACCCTTCTGAAGACGGTCCTGGAACAGAATTCGGCAGTGTCCTAGTTGCACAACCGAATCCACGACAAGTCCGTTCTGGCAGACACGGTGCAGTCGGCTCACAGCCCGCTTGCGCCAGGGAGGCACCGACATTCTCCTCCGAGAGAATAGTATGGGGACCGAAGGCGCGACAGCCGCCGTCACTCTCGGACGCCCCCTTTGAGGGATGACACCTACGGATGCCAGTCCTACGATGATAGGCGGCCATACGAGGACGACCGAAGACGTAGTCCAGCTTGGCGAATGGGCTACGAGGATGAAGACTTCCGAGCACCCCCGCTCAATGCCAGATCCATCATCGCTCAGGGCGTGGTCGACAGGGCCCAAGCTATCAGGGAGCGGCCGAGTGGCCGTGGCGTGTCTGGCCTCGAGTGTTTCAACAGATACATTCGAGAGGCTGAGTTTCCCTCCAACTTTAGGTTGGCAACGAGGATAGGCAAATTCAACGGCGAACCAAAGCCAGAGACTTGGTTGGAAGATTACCGAGTGGCCATCCAGATCAGCGGCGGCAACGATTTTGTCGTGATGAAGCACCTGCCCCTCATGCTGGAAGGATTAGCGAGGGCGTGGTTGAATCAGCTGCCCGCGGGCAGTATTTACAACTGGGAAGACCTAGCCCGAGTGTTCGTCAAGATGTTCGAAGGCACTTTCAAGCGCCCGGGCGGACTGACCGAATTGCAGCATTGTGTGCAGAGGAACGAGACTCTCCGCGAGTACATTCAGCGTCGGACCACCCTGCATAACACGGTGGAAAACGTGACAGAGCACCAGGCTATCTGCGCCTTCAAAACAGGCCTCAGGTACCGCGAGCTCATTCTGAAGTTTGGCCAGTGTGATGTTCCGTCCCTCAGTCGGGCAATGGAGATCGCCAATCGGTACGCCAACGGCGAGGAGGAAGACTGCCTGAGGAGTGGCAAGGGCCGTGTCACCGATACTCCTCAGTCGGGTGGCAACTCGGGAAAAAAGCAAAAGCAGAAAGTCAAGCCTGCCGGCAAGGCTGAAGCCATGGCCGTGTCCGGACAAGGCAAGAGCAATGGAAAGCAGAAGCAGAAGAAGGATTGGGCGGCCAAGAAGAAGAGCGAGCCCAAGGACGACATTCTGGATCAGCCCTGCCAGATCCACACCAAGAGGGATGAGGATGGCAATCTCATTTTGCCGAAGCACACCACTTGGGAATGTCATTTGCTCAAGCAGGAGATGCAAGAAGAGCCCTCCGGGATCCAGGATAACAACGATGAAGAGGGGGAAAACGCCTCCGGGTACCCTAACGTCGAGAAAGTCCTCATGATTTTCACGGACGTCGAGAGCAAGAGCCGACTGAAGGTGATAAACCGAGAGGTCAACATGGCAATTCCGACTGTCACCAAGCATTTGGATTGGGCCAAGTCGCCTGTCACTTTTGATCAATCGGATCACCCAACCCACATACCGACCCCCGGGCGGCAGGCGCTTGTGGTAGATCCGGCGGTCAACAGGGTCTGACTGCATAAAGTCCTCATGGACGGCGGCAGCGGGCTCAACATCATCTACGCTGACACGCTGAATGCGATGGATATCCCATTGTCCCGACTGAGTAAGAGCAACATGCACTTTCACGGGGTTATCCCAGGAAAGATGGAAAAATCGCTCGGTAAGAGTGCCCTGAATGTAGTGTTCAACGGCGAAAAGAATTTCTGGAAGGAGCGACTGACCTTCGAGGTGGTGGACTTCCGTAGTGCCTACCATGCCATTATGGGTAGGCCTGCCTACACACGTTTCATGGCCCGACCATGTTAGGTGTATCTTAAACTCAAGATGCCAGGTCCGAAAGGCGTGATCACCGTCACGGGCAATCGGAGGATCGCTGAGGAATGACTCCAGAAAGGCTCTCAGATCGCAGATGAGCAGATAGAAGTCGTTGAGCTCGACGAGTACAAGAAGACAGTGGATGCTGCAGAGCTGCTCAGGTCATAGAAGCCGGCCGCAGAGTTCGCTTTTCAGTCGGTCGGTGAGACAAAGCAAGTTCATGTCCATCCGCCAGATCCGACTACGGCGGCGACCAACATCTCCACTACACTCGGTGAGAAATAGGAAGGCGAGCTCATCCAGTTCCTCCGTAAGAACTAGGACATCTTCGCATGGAAGCCCTCTGACATGCCGGGTGTTCCTAGGGAGCTGGCTGAGCATCGACTCCATGTCGACCCAAAAATAAAGCCCGTCAAAGAGCACCTTCGACGTTCCTCTCTGCAGAAACGCAAGGCGATTGGTGAGGAGGTCACTCGGCTCCTAGCTGCTGAGTTCATCCGAGAGGTCTACCACTCCGAGTGGCCCGCCAACGTCGTCATGGTGCCAAAGAAGGATAAGTCACTCCGGATGTGTATTGACTTCAAGCACATCAATCGGGCCTACCCGAAGGACCATTTTCCTTTATGTCGTTCCTGGATCCGTACTCCGGGTACCACACGATCCGATTGTATGGTGCAGATGAAATAAAGACGGCCTTCATCACCCCATTCGGGTGTTTGTGCTATATCACTATGCCATTCTGTCTTAAAAAGGCCGGAGCTACTTTCCAACGCATGATCCAAAAATGCTTGCAAAAGCAGATCAGTCGGAACGTGTAGGCATAAATTCCGACTGGAGGCGTACATGGATGACATCGTGGTCAAGTCTAGGCAAGTTTCCGACCTCCTAACTGACCTCGCCGAAACCTTCGTGAACCTGCGGCGCTTCGGAATAAAGCTCAACCCAGCCAAGTGCACTTTCGGGGTCCCTGTTGGCAAGTTACTCGGTTTCCTTGTTTCCGAACGTGGGATCGATGCCAACCCCAACAAGATCTGCGCCATAGTCCGAATTAAACAGCTAGAGCGTCTACACCGATTGCCTTGCGGCCCTGAGCAGATTCATATCAAGACTCGGTGAGAAGGCATTGCCTCTTTACCGATTGATGAAAAAATCCGACAAGTTTTAGTGGGCGACCGAGGCGCAAGCTGCATTCCAAGAACTTAAAGCTTTTCTTTCCACCCTGCCGGTGTAAGCTTCTCCGGGTAGCCGAGAACCTTTGCTCTTGTATATCGCAACCACAAATCAGGTGGTCAGCACCGTGCTCACTGTGGAGCGCGAAGAGCAAGGAAAGGCGCTCAAGATACAATGCCCATCTATTACTTCCTCCGCCCGGATTTATTGGGCCCCCTCTTATTTTGGGCTAAAGTTTGACCTATAAATTTAACTAATACAATGTAAATTAAATGTCACAAAAATTATATTGTCGGAAAGCTCTTTCAAATACAAATCCAACAGTATAATGTTTCATAGCATATACTTTGTATTTTAGTAGTATATAGACGGTCAAAGTCTGGTCCAAACTCAAAAGGGGCTCAATAAACCCGGACGGAGGTAGTACATATCAGAGGTCCTGACCCCTTCCAAGCAAAGGTACCCACATTACCAGAAGCTGGTTTACGATATTTATCTGACTGTGAAGAAGGTGGTTCACTACTTCCAAGACCACTCGATCATGGTGACCAGCGACGCTCCCCTGTCTGAGATCCTGAACAACAGAGACGCCACTGGCCGAGTGGCAAAATGGGCGATTGAGCTCCTTCCCTTGGAGATCATGTTTGAAGCCAAGAAAGCGACAAAATTTCAAGCTCTAGTAGATTTCCTAGCCGAATGGATCGAACAAAAGCAGCCGGCCCCGAGCCTCCCCGAGCATTGGACCATGTTCTTCGACGGATCCAAAATGCTCCATGGCTCAGGGGCCGGAGTGGTCCTAGTCTCCCCCAGAGGAAACCGGATGAGCTATGTGCTCCAGATCCACTCGATTCGTCCAACAATGAGGCTGAGTACGAAGCCCTCCTGTACGGGCTACACATGGCTATCTCACTCGGCATCCATCGGTTGATGATCTATGGCGACCCGGACCTCGTGGTGAACCAAGTGATGAAAGAATGGGACATTCGGAGTCCAGCAATGACATGTTACTGCAATGCCGTCAGGAAGCTGGAGAAGAACTTCGAAGGTTTGGAGCTACACCACATTCCCCGAATCAAGAATCAAGCAATAGAAGATTTGACCAAGATCGGTTCAACTCGGTGAGCCGTGCCGAAAGATGTGTTCCTAGAACCCCTGCGCGCCCCAACCATCAAAGAAGATCCTTTCACAGAGAATCCCCCACAACCAGTTGGTCCATCAGATCCGACTGAGGTTATCGTCCCAACGGTGGTCGACCTAGTCCATGAAATATTCGTGATCGTCCCCGAATGGACTGAACCCTACATAGCGTACTTGCTCCGGAAGGAGCTCCCTAAAGGCGAAGTGGAAGCCTGCCAGATCGTCCATCGATCCAAGGCCTTCACCGTGATGGGAGATCAACTATACAAAAAGAGCACCACCGGTGTCATTCAGCGTTGCATCTCTCCACAGGAAGGGCTACAAGTCCTGCACGAGATCCACTCAGGAACTTGCGGACACCATGCGTACTCTCGGACATTGGTTGCCAAAGCTTTCCGAGCAGGTTTCTATTGGCCTTGTGCCAATGAAGCAACAAGGGACATTGTGGAGCTATGCGTCAGATGCCAGTTCTATGCGAACCAATCGCACAAGCCCGCATCCGCATTGAAGACGATCCCGCTCACCTTGTCATTTGCAGTCTAGGGCCATGACATGACCGGACCCCTACGGACAGGGTCGGATGGTTTCACCCATCTGTTGGTGGCAGTGGACAAGTTCACCAAGTGGATAGAAGCAAAGCCGATAAAGAGCCTAGATTCCACGACCACCATCAACTTCGTTAGGCAGATCATCTTCAGGTTTGGGGTACCCCATAGTATCATCACAGATAACAGGTCTAACTTTGAGTCAGATGAATTCCGTGAATTTTGCTACACCCAAGGCACTCGGGTCGACTATGCCTCCGTGGAGTCACCCGTAGTCGAATGGTCAAGCAGAGCAGGCGAATGGGATGATTCTACAGGGATAGAAGCCGCGCCTCATGAGAGATCAAAAGCATGCTGCGGGAGCTTGGGTCGAAGAATTGCCATCCGTACTTTGGGGCCTGTGGACCACCCTAAACCGGTCCACCAATCACACTCTTTTCTTCATGGTGTATGGGTCCGAGGCTGTCTTAGCGAGTGACTTACTTCACAACTCCCCCAGAGTGGAGCTGTACTCCGAGGCCGAAGCCAAAGAAGCACGACGAGACGGCCTAGACCTCCTAGACGAGGAGTGTGAGTTAGCCCTCATCAGATCAACCCTCTACCAACAGGATTTGAGGCGTTACCACGACAGGTAGGTCAGAGGGCGCGCCTTTCAGGAACGAGATCTTGTCCTCTGACTGGATCAACAAAAGCCTCACAAGCTGGCGTCTCCGTGTCAAGGGCCTTTTGCAATTTCCAAAGTTCTCAAAAAAGGAGCTTATCAGCTCTATAACTTCGAGAAAGACGTGGAAGAGCCCCGAGCTTGCCATGTGGACCTGCTCCACAAGTTCTTCACTTAGAACAGAAATTTTCATTTATGTAATGATTTCCCGTGTGACTTTGATGAATAAAAGTTTTACTTTTTCTGTATTTCATCAAAATCTGTCAAAATCATATTTCACTCTAGTGATTTCCATACCCAAAAATTCTATTGTCCGAGTGGGTGAAATGACTTGGCCGCGAACCAGATTTCCCCTAAGCTCGAAAAATCCCGACTGTGGAAGATTTCCGCACTCGGGGGCTTAGCTGCGATCCAGCAATTGTCTAAGCTAAAACATTCCGAGTGTGGAAGATTTCCTCACTCGGGGGTTTCGCCGCGAACCAGACTTCGCCTAAGCTCTAAACGTTTACGAGTGTAAGAAGATTTCTTCACTCGGTGACTCTGTTGCGAACCAGATTTCATCTAAGTCCTAAAAATCCCGAGTGGGGAAGATTTCCACACTCGCGGGCTTAGCTGCGATCCAACAATTGTCTAAGCTAAAACGTTCCGAGTGTGGAAGGTTTCCTCACTCGGGGGCTTCGCCGCGAACCATACTTCACGTAAGCTCTAAATGTTTCTGAGTGCAAGAAGATTTCTTCACTCGCTGACTTCGCTATGAACCAGTTTTTGTCTAAGTCCTAAAAATCCTGAGTGGGGAAGATTTCCATACTCGGGGGCTTAGCTGCGATCCAGTAATCATCTAAGCTAAAACGTACGAGTGTGGAAGATTTCCTCACTAGGGGTCTTCACAGCGAACGAGACTTCGCCTAAGATCTAAACGTTTCCGAGTGTAGGAAGATTTCTTCACTCAGTGACTTCGCTGCGAACCAGTTTTCGTCTAAGTCCTAAAAATCCTGAGTGTGGAAGATTTCCACACTTGGGGGCTTAGCTGCGATCCAGCAGTCATCTAAGCTAAAACATTCCAAGTGTGGAAGATTTCCTCACTCAGGGGCTTCGTCGCGAACCAGACTTCGCCTAAGCTCTAAACGTTTCCAAGTGCAAGAAGATTTCTTCACTCGGTGACTTCGCTGCAAACCAGTTTTCGTCTAAGTCCTAAAAATCCTGAGTGTGGAAGATTTCCGCACTCGGGGGGTTAGCTACGATCCAGCAATCGTCTAAGCTAAATCGTTCCGAGTGTGGAAGATTTCCTCACTCGGGGGATTCGCCGCGAACCAGACTTCGCTTGAGCTCTAAACGTTTTCGAGTGCAAACTAGTTTTTGTCTCCTAAAAATCCCTAGTGTGGAAGATTTCCACACTCGGGGGCTTAGCTGTGATCCAGCCGTCGCCTAAGTCTAAAACATTCCGACTACGGAAGGTTGCCACACCCTGGGACTTTGTTGCGAACTTAATTTCGCCTAAGTCCAAATCGCTCCGAGAGTGAAAGGCATTCAAACATCCGAATGAAGAGAAAATAAGCAAACTGCATATGGATCAAAACAAAGATTCAAATAGCAGGAGCCCAGGCTCACTTAAGGATCGACGATTACATTAATCACTCGGTATTCCGAGGCGAATTAAAGTTTAACCCAAAGTTTTCCGAGAATCACTCGGCTGACAGGGAAACGGCTGGGTCAACGAAGATGTTGAGATTCCTGTTTACGACCTCGAGAGACTTCAACTTCTCACCATCCATGCCCTTGCGGCGGACCCGGACGAGGGAGAGGGCGATGTCGGCTCCGCATCGGGCTGATGACTTCTTCCACGATTGCACTCGGCTGGGGACGTCTTTCAATCGGTCCAGGATGGAGTCTTGGTCACTCGGGAGCTGCTCGCCAGGAGTGAGTTCCTTGTCAATCTTCATGATAGCCGAGCAAAACTGAACGAGATACCCCATGGCATGCTCGATGCACTCATCTAGCTAGAGCACGGCTAAGGCTGAGCTGTCCCTGAGGAGCTTCCGAGCTGGATCCAGCTCCTGCTCGACCCTCTCGTTCTCCAGCTCGTAGTCGTTGCAGAAGTCTCACCATGGGAAGATAATGAAAATAAGAAACATTCAAGACGTGAGGAACAATACGGAATCATTCAGATAACACAGTACCTTTGAGTCTCACGCTCATCTCTGTGCCGAAGTCCTCGACGTACTGCTCCAGCTCAGTCCTCTTGGCAGAGGGCTCGTTGAACTTGGACTCCCATTCGGCATAGTGCACCTTCAGTTCAGCGATCTCTGCCTGAGACTTCTCCGTTGCCATCTTAAGGGTTCGATTCTCCTCCTCCAGCTTTCCGACCGACTTAAGCTTTTCCTCGGCCTCCTGGGCTTGGACTTGGCCTCTTTCATCGCCACAGCCAGTTCAACATCCTTGCTCTCAAGAGTCTGCGTCATGGTTTCTAAATAAATAGAAGTCCCGAGCCTCTTTACAAGTTGAAGGTTTTCACTACGAACATCTGATGAAGCAAGTTCAGTCGGATCGGAAGGAAAAGAGAGTAAAAGAGGCAGTCGGATGAAGTTTTCTCACCTCCCAGTGAACGCTTCTCTTGCTCTAGGATGATCCGAAGGTCCATCACCTCATTCTCCATGGCATTGTACCGAGTCCCGAGCTCGCAAACACTCTGCCAACGAGAACCAAACGAACATTGCCAGTCAGATACAAAAAATCATTCGATCAGTCGAGTGGAACAAAAATCGATTCTAAGACTACCGCCGACTGCTTGAGTCGACGGCAGTCTCGGGGACNNNACCTAGTGGGTGCGCTCAGCGCGCCCCCACTGGAAGAAAAAACGGCAAAGGTACATGTACCACCTCGGCTACTTCGGCAAGGTGGGTATGCGGTACTTCCACAAGCTAGCTACAAGGTGGGCATGCGCTATTTTCACAAGCTCAGTCGGCTACTCCAGCGAGGTGGGTATGTGCTATTTTCACAAGCTCAGTCGGCTACTCCAACGAGGTAGGCATGCGCTACTTCCACTAGCTAGCTACAAGGTGGGTATGCGGTACTTCCACAAGCTAGCTACAAGGTGGGCATGCACTATTTTCACAAGTTCAGCTGGCTACCCCGACGAAGTAGGCATGCGCCACTTCCACAAGCTAGCTATGCGCTACTTCTACAAACTCAGCAAGGTGTACAACTACACTGAAGACACAACAACATATGAAGAAACTAAGACTACCACCGACTACTTCAATCGGCGGCAGTCTCGGGGACTATACCCTGTGGGTGCACTCAGCATGCCCCCATTGGAACCGGGAAACACCCAGTGGGTGTGCCCCGTGCAAACCCACTCGGGAACAAAAATGAAAACAAACTACACACAAGTCAAGACTCCCGACAGAAGTTGGTACTTATGAGGGTACTTACTCGGACGCTCTTCTTCAAAGCCTCACTGCGTCATACGCCTCCTTTAGCCGGTCGTTCATCAACTCCACCTGGATCATGGCCTCCTTACCCGCGCCCACCTGGTCCTCGGAGATATGGTGCAGCGTGAAGAGGTTGGCCGCGGCTGAAACTGGTGAAGAAGCTGGCGTTGAGGCGCTGAGTGCAGCTCCAGCCCTGGGAGTAGAGCTTGGGGCGCCAGTCTTGGTGAGAGCCCTGGCCGGATTGACCCTAGTCACTTGAGCGGAAGGAACATCCTGCATCATGATATCTGTGTCGACCGGAGGATTCGACTGGTCGACCTTGTCGTCCCCATCAAGGTCAATCACCTCACGCGGCCCTGCGAAGTTTGAGGTCGGAGAATTGAAGGAACATGTCACTCAGGCGTCGAACGTTCGGAAGAACATCGAATGAAACCAAGTAAAATTCGAAGATTACCTTTGGAAGACACGACATCCGTTTTTGTTTGGCCCTTCTCCTAGCCATTGGGTCGAGTGAGGCGGTTGAAGTGTCAGCACCGCGACAAAAAGTCATTCACACATTGATTAAAAACAACACCCGGGAAGAAAAAGAGCAAGTGCCCAAGACGCTTACGCTAACGCTACAGGCACGCCCACCTTGATCCGCGGCAGGGCCACCTTCCGAAGCTTGGCCGCTGGAATCTTGGGCTGTTTGGCCGCCCTCTCAGGCGACCCCGTGGGCTCACCCCGCCCGCGCTTTGAGCTCCGGGTCGAAAGGGCTGTCACGGTCGGCTTAGGGCCACTCGGCCCCTTGGCGCCATTGAAGCGCGCTCCTGGATCATGGCGCGACTTGGAGCGGCTCTCAGTTCGGACATTCTCTAACGGGGAGGGCTCCGCCTCCTCTCCGTCCTCTGGGTCGTCGTCATTCTCCTCCGATTCGTCATCCTCATCCTCGTCGTCATCATCCTTGCCTCCCGAGTCCTCCTGGCGCTCGGTGTCGCTTGCCACATCTACGGGTGCATGGTTAACTACCGGCACCACGCTTACCATCTCCGTGAAACTCTGCCGAGTGAAAAAAGCGAACAAGTCAAGAAAACAGTCGAGTAAAGGCATCAAAATCACTCGGATCAGAAAACTCAAGATTACCTCAATCGGCGAGTTCTCCTTATCGAAAAGAGCTATCACCCTGGTACCCCGGGGGTTGTCGCGCACTGAGGTTATGGCCATGAGCTTTGCCTCCAGTGCCTTCGTGGCGAGTTCCTCCGGGTGAACTAGCGTGGTGTCACTCGGCCCCTTATACTTCCACATGGGGTGGACTCTTGCCTGCAGAGGTTGGATCCTCCGCTGAAGGAAACCTCCAGCCGATCCATCCCGTTGAGACCCTTCCTCACTATGGTCACTACAGCCATCACCAAAATCTCCACGTCTATCTTCTCCTCTTTGGACACGGTCAAGGACGGCGGAGACTGCATGATACGGGGCATGCCCGTGTGCGTCGATCTTTCACGATTTGGAAGGGATCTCACGAGGAACACGAAGAACACAAGGGAAACACGA
>CBMN010769019.1:0-10658 GCA_000582825.1 Hordeum pubiflorum
CATGGCCAATCTTCTCTATGGACTTCATCTGAAATAAACTAGGTAAAAGTATTAGTCCAAGAGATAATGTATATTGTCATGAATTATCAAAGTCTCCAAGGGAGCATATGTGCTTTCAAATTTTGTTTTCAAAATTTCCTTGAAAGTTCAACATGTCTTCCCAAAATCATGATTTTATCGTTTTTGTGTAACTCCACATGGTCACTTATTTCATCATCAAATTTTGCACATGTGCCCGTTCATATGAACATGTGGAATGCTTTTTGAAATTTCGTTGAAAGTTCAACATACCATTTTGTCGGTATTCAAAATATAGTGCAATGGAGCACATGCAACAAAGTGAGTTTTTGTCATAAAATGTCCTTTGTCATCTCAGATAATAGCCGCTATCGCCCCTTCACATCAACATGGGCATCGCCCAGATGCAGAGGCCGGGAGTACATCCTCCTTTTCTAAAAAAACACGGTGATTTTCAGCGGCGGTCCGGCTTTGCTAGGTCACCAGGGAAGAGGGCGTCGGCGTACGGTCTAAACAGTGGCACATGCGTGATTTTTTAGGTTTCTTTAGGGAGTCTTCATGTTTGGTTCGGGGCGCCGAGGCGGCGGCGCTGTCCTGGTGTTGGAATAATGTTCGCCTCACTGTTTAAGTGTTTAGTTGGTGTGCTTATCACCGTCGGACGACATGCGGAGCCGTGTCTTCGAACGGGTTTTCCGAGACCCGGTCAGTTTAGGTTTTCAGTGGATCCATTTGGATTTCAGGCAGCTTTTGTGGTCTTCAGAGTTCCTATGGGGGTTTACCAACGTTTTCGTCTTTGGACGGTGATTTGCTTCGCATACCGTGCCCACTGTCGTCTCCTGGTCTACATCGACGACTTTCGGGCCGTTGCATTTACAATCTCCTGTGTTTATACAAGTTTGCTCTGCCGAGGCGAAGGCCTAGAGGCGGAATTGAGTTATGCTCACAGGCACCATCCGTGGAAGTAGGAGGAAGAAGGCTTCCACACTTTTAAGATTTTGATTGTGATTTTATGTTTTTGTATGGATGTAATTGTAAGAACCTGTGATACTTATATTTGGCCTTAGGACTTTTTGCAAAAAGAAGACATGATACTCGCATCAACATCCAATTTCACACTAGTCAAATAGAGCACAACGGCAATCAGACAGACTTGCTGTCCGTGTGCAGTCTTTCTGCACATCCACTAACGAACACCAAGTTTACTAGCAAGCGACCATTACCATGTCTTTCACCATATTCGCCACTCCCATCATTTTCTAGACCTGTTCGGCCGGAAGATGTTTGAAGGGGAGTAGAATGGATTAGGGAGAATTAAATCTCCTATAAGTCAAAAGAAAAATCTCCGAACCTCTTCAGTCCTACCAAAAGAGGTTTAAACGAACAAGGGCTAAGAGCATCTACAGCCGGACCACATATTTTCTCCTCAAACGTCTAAAACACCCGCCCGGTCAGTGTTTGGTCAAAAAAAAAGTTGACCCACACTCGGACACCAACCGGGCGCGTCCGCGGACGTTTTTTTTCGAGTGTACGCAAATTACGTACCATAGCTTTATAGAAAAAGAGAATTTCAAGTACAAGGTAGCTACCATTCGTTGCGAACAATGGCATAGCACAAACTTCACATCCGGACTAGTCCAAAGACAGCCACCAACAACAACACAATTGCAAAGCAAAAGAGCCTGCCCATAACCAAAAACCTCGCCGCGTCTCGACCAACATCGGTCACCTCCAAACAACAACAATCCCTCGAAGCTTCCCTTGTCAACGCACCATCAGTGGAAGAGGATGGCAGGACTTGATCCGACTCGAGGAAGCCATCGTCTAGGACTCACCAGAAGCGGTCGTACATTGCGCCGCAGTTGCTCGATCATGGGCAACGGCGACACTGACCGGGCGCGTCCGCAGACGTTTGAGGGAGAAGATTTGTATATTGCGGCTGTAGATGCTCTATGATAACCGAAGGATATGTTCCATAACTACACTCCCTGAACTATCAAGATGGCATGAATCATTACGCAATTTCCAACATCAGACAGAGTTCCAATGATCTGGGGCACTTGAACAAAGTGCTTAATATCTTCCTCACTTTGACAACAGATCGAGCAGTTGATCATCAGCCCCAATACGAGAGAGTATCCCATGCCGAGCACGCCAACAAAAGATCTTAACATTGCGTGGGATTTTAAGTTTCAGCGCACTAGCCCGACTAAATTAATAGTGAATGTAGCACCCTTTCTATATTACCACCAAATTTATGGCACCATTCAATATTATACGCATGCCACATCATGAAGAATCACATTCTTGCTCACATTCCAGGTCACTAGATCATAAAAAATATAGTGATTGAGGGGGGTCTGAAGTATCTGTCTCACATCAGGTGATCAGGTCGCCAGAATATAGATTCAACCAAATCCCTATCCCAGCCCCCGTGGTTGGATCAATGAGATAACTCACTTTAGATATAAGGGTAAGACCAGTTCTTGTCATGAGCTCGATGGGACCAATTTTTTCGCTAAGGGAAATATATTAATATCGTGAAGATATCAATTACATCTAGCCTCTGCATCAACAAGATATCAAAAGACATCAAGAATGCACACAACCAAGAACAAAAATAAAAAAATAAAAATATAAAAACAAAGACCCCGTTGCAATGCTGAAACACTCACAACAATAACACTCTAACCACCACCAAAGACAACACTGAGACTACAAAAGAGTTCTCCAAAAGCGACGCCTCCAAGAAGGAAACAATTCAAAAGCAATGTCGTCGCCCGATCAAGGATCTTGAGTTTTTACCCTGGAGAGAGTGCTCGATGGGACCAATGGGTCAGTCCAAATATTAATCCTATCCCCAGATCCAATTCTTCACATATGTCGACGTTTAAGTGAAACTTGAATCTTTCTTTAGTCCAGCACTTGACACACGTCCGTTTGTATCATACTAATGTTTCCAGCCCATATGCTCTACAAGTGAAACTTGAGCTTTTTCTTTGGTTCAGCACTCAACACGTCTCCATTTGGATAATAGTTTCAACCCCTGGTGTCGGTGTTCTTTGGTCCAGAACATCGAACCAAGATGACATCGGTTTATGGTTTGACAGCAAACAGTAGGAAAGAGAGAGAAAATTGCGAAGCTCCGGACAGCCAAGCCAACCCATGGTGTAAAATGGATTGTTTGTGGGGATTTCAATCAAGAATATCAAGCTACAGATAAAAATAACCATAACGTCAATCGTAGACTCATCAACCGCTTCCGCGCGACTCTTCACGATTGCGAGCTTAGAGAAATCCATCTTGAAAATCGAAGATTCACGTGGAGTAATGAGAGGGAGAACCCTGCCACGAGCAAGCTTGATTCGATGTTCTGCAATGCAGAATGGGACCTGCGTTTTCAAAACCATATTCTCCATGCCCTTTCATCGGAATCATATTCCCAAAAGAAAAACAATTATGCAGGAAGGAGCCGGAGACGGCGGCGCAAATTTCGTTCAACTGTAGATACTCAAGGCACATTTGGAGCGAAATTGCAAGATGATTTGTGCTACACCACATGGACTTCGATGGGTGGAACAATTTCAACTCAGTCAAGGAGTGGTGGCTCTCCACGATCAACGCCAATTGCGGCACGAGAAAAGGCTTGGCCTCGCTTGTTATGCTTGTATCTTGGGAGCTTTGGTGTAAGAGGAATGCTCGGGTGTTTAGGAATGTCTCATCGATGCCGAGCACTGTCGTTACCAAGGTTAAATCCGAGGCCGCACTCCGGGGTTTGGTCAATGCAAAGCACCTTAGATATCCGAGGCCGCACTCCGGGGTTTGGTCAATGCAAAGCACCTTAGATCTTTGATGCCATGAGAGGTCATTTTTGTACTTGCTCGTAAACTCTCTTCTCAAAGCTTTTGCCTCCGTTTCGAAAAAAAAAAAGTACTTTGAACCGAAAACTTTGGCATATAAATACTCCGCCTATGCCATTGCCACCAATCTCCAGCATTGCTTGGCGAGTATAACACATAAGTTTTTTTTTTTTTGGCGAGTATAACACAAGTTGAAAAAAAGGAGGTCATGACATGCCATCCATCTTTCTTTCTTTCTTTAGGGAATTTGGTTTCTCTTGATTGATCACAAAGCACGCCGTATGCAACAAACTGATCACAGCAGCATCACGAAAAGCCAGGGTAAGAATTCTGCACCTACCGTCAGCCATATCATATCAATGTTCGTCATCTTCAAGATCACTGGGGCAAAATGTATATGTGTTGCTTCGACCATAGTGCCATCACCTCAGCCTCCGATACAGCTCCAAAGAAAGTACTGACGCTTTGTTCAAAAATATTGCTGCCGTGCCCCCTTCATATTTGACAGCACCATAGATATAGCCAACAATTATCTTTCAGCGAGAATCACATTCAGATTCGAATTAACCATAATACAGCCAATGATTCTCTTTTCAGGGTCCTCTTTCAGAGAGAATCATAGAAAAAAAATCAAATTCAAGCTGATTGAATCCCAGGTACAGTTCAGCCAACCAAATCCAGTTCAGATACAATCAGGCCACAGTTCGGCCAGCCCAATTCATATATAGCCAATAATTCTCTTCTCAGAGACCTTTTCCAGAGAGAATCTTAGTCAAATTGCAATTCAAGCTGAAACTGAACCAGAGCTACAGTTAAGACAATCCAATTCGGTTCAGAGACCCAGACAATAACGTGAATGCTTCAAAGATGAACCACTTCAGCCTCACATAACTTGCTCATTTGACCACTCAAAATACTCAAGCCGACCTCTGATATGGATCTAGGTAAGTAGGTACCATATCTAAACATTGGCCTCACCAGGCACACCATGTGAGGAATGAGACCAAAAGTAGCTTCTAATAAAAGTCAAAAGGGAAACACAGCTTCCACAAACTAGAAGGTATCTTAAAAACTGGAGAAAAACGCATACCGGTCGACTGTCCAATTATTGCAGCACATTATTTGAGTGTACATTGCTCAGTATCAAAGAGCAATCCCCAGCAAATTCAGATCTACAAAGCTAAGCTCCAGGAGAGTCATGAGATTGGACAGCATACAACAGCTATATCATCTAAAGCATAAATGGCAAGAAAGACCACACAACTCAGCAACTAAGAAAAGACTACCTGGTAAACAAATAACTTATTCCATCACAAAAGTCGCCATGCTCCTCATGTAGATACTGTCAGCAGCAAATGAGTATTGAACCTACAAATCAAATGCTTCAGTCGGCGACAACAACAGGATCGAATTAATAGCCAAACTAACCGGTCTGATCTATGACCATGCCATGCTAATCATCCTCATCGCTATCAAGTCACAACTCACTTCTTCTTCTTGTTCTTGCTGCCTTTGGGTCGACCACGCTTCTTTGCTCCCACTTTCACTGAGCTCACTCTCGCGCGCTGTACAGGTTCCGTCGCGGCAGGCACCTCCACTCTCGTGGGCATCACAGGTTGCGGCGAGGCCGGAACCTCCACTCTCGTGGGCATCACAAGTTCCGGCACGGCTGGCACCCCCACTCTCATGCGCATTAAAGGTTCTGGCGCAGGTTCCGGTACCAGTGGCACCTCCACTCTCATGTGCATTAAAGGTTCCGGCGAAGGTTCAGATGCTACTGGCTCCTTCCCTGCAGCACCAATGGTAATGGGAGTCCCATTCTCAGCAGCAACCCTGCCATTGGCTTCCATGCCACTGTTGGCTCCAAGCCATGGCACATTCAGCTGACCTGATCCCTGTGGCTGGGAATTGACCAGATCCGCGAAGCCAGGGCACCCGGGGAACCCAATGGGGAAGAAACCCCAGGTACAGTAATACATGTCAGTGCCCGGCACAATGGGCGGCGGCTCGGCCATTGCCTTGGCTACAAATGGCTGGTGGCAGCTGGAGCACTTGAGTTTGCGCGCCTCGTAGATGCAATCATACTGGTGAATATGGGAGCACCCCTTGCACAATGTCCAGAATGTGGACGCAGGCAATGTGGCAGACTCCACCGGCGGAGTCGTTGCTCCGGCGGGTGGCTGGGAAGCTGCTTGCACCGGACTCGGTTGTGGAGGCAGCGGTGGCCGGGTGGCTGGTTGCATCGGACTCGGCTGTGCAGACGGCGGTGGCTTGGTAGCTGCTCGCAACGGACTCAGATGTGGAGGCCGCTGTGGCTGGGTAGCTGGTTGCGGCGGGCTCGGCTGTGGAGGCGGCGGTGTCTGGGTAGCTGCTCGCAGCGAACTCGGCTGTGGGGGCGGCGGAGGCTGGGTAGCTGCTTGCAGCCGAGTCGGCTGTGGAGGCGGCGTTGGCTGGGGAGCTGGCCGTACCGGGATCCTCTGTGGAGGTGGCCGTGGCTGGGGAGCTGGCCATACCGGGCTCTGCTGTGGAGGCGGCGACGGCTGCGGCCTCCTCTCCACCGCCGGCTGTTGCATCGGTGCGCGAGGTGCAGCGGCGGCATCGAGTTCGGCGTCGAGGGCGGACTTAAGTGCGGCGTTGGAGAGGAAGGCCCAGGCATCGGCGACGAGGCGGGCGGCCTCGGCGATGTACACCGAGCAGGGGCGGTCGGGGTGGGACCGGTTGAGGAGGAGGGAGAGCCGGCGGAACTTGGGATGGACGACGTCCGGGTGGCGCGACGCGGGATTGGCAGGGTCGAGGCCGAGAACAGCGTAGGGATCGGGCTGGCCGTTGGGCAGGCGGCGGCGCTGGGACGCGAGGAGGACGTCGGCGGCGGCGTAGAGATCCTCGGCGCCCGGGGTACGGGGGTCGGCGGAGATGGCCTGGGAGGAGAACTCTTTGCAGCCCTCGAGGTCCTTCGCCATGAGGAGCTTCTCGGCCACGCTCATCCACTTGTCCGCCTGCCGCCGTGCGGCGGCGGCGGCCGGATCCATTGTTGGGTGGAGGGTGGGATTGAGGAGGGTTCGGTGGAGGTGGAGGTGGAGCTCGAATTGGGGATGGATCTTTTTTTTCTCTCTCTGATGGTCGAATTGGGGATGGATCACCTGTGTGTGCGTGGCGATAATATCGATGTTAACATGGACGATTCCGACACAAACCAACGGCTTTTCATGGGCCTTGGACGGCCCAATAGGAATCCAAATTTTGCTCATTACCTCAAAATTCTCTGGACGGGTCAACATGAACATATTTCTTACATCGAGATCTTTAAAATTAGGTCGCATGTTGAAATGCTTTTACAAACTTTCTTCAGATGAAATTTATGCTTTCAACTACACTAACCCATGATTGTCTCAAAAAAAAAAAATTACACTAACCTATGATATCAACATGAACTAACCCATACTCCAACTTAGTAGTAACTTACTACTGGTTGGGGCGCGCACATGGTGTGCCGCCTGAGAGGAAACTCTGCGGTGCGAGACAGGTACACGCTCCTTCCATTTTACTGTTTGTACTACATGGTATTATTCCATCAGACTTGGGATATAAGAATATGAAAGTATTAGTACATGCAAGTTCCTAACCGGAACAATAAGACAGAGGTATGCAAAAGCAACACATTCAGAGAATGGATTCTTATAGGTTACATGAAGTATTGGTATTGTCTAACACTGATATGAGTGCGTTATCTCTGGTTCTATACTCTACCCACTTTGAAATTTCCACACCTCTCTTTTTTGGGGTATCAAAACGAGTGGAATCAAACCTACTCCCTCTGTCCCATAATGTAAGACGTTTTTGCAAGCAAACATAGGTTGCAAAAAGTCTTATATTGTGGGATAGAGGGAGTAGAACACAAGTAGTACGACAAATATTCAGCAATGATTCATGGCGAAACTATAGAGTATACTCACCTGCTCCTACGTGTTTGTGTTTGTCACATCAGTAGCAATTGGGTCCTCCGCTGTCACATCACCAACCGGGGCAACCGCTGCCGTAGCCACCTCGCCGCTGAGCAGGAACTTGAACGACCAAGCCAGGCTGACGAGCTCGCCATTGGTAGTGGTGGTGTGGTGCTGCCCTTTCTTCCCGTCCTACCAGTGAGTCTTGCGCTCGGTGAGGAACTGAAGAGTGGGCTAGCAACTGATGCTTCAACTAAAAATGCTCAGAGATGTAAAGATCGGAATGCATTTTGATACATCTAGCGTGGCGCTATTGTATATCGCAACATCCTATGCTGAAGAAAACCCCACAAGCATATTAATGGTACTATGAAAGAAAGGGCTTGCTATGCAAATAATTACCGATTTATATCAGCTACTTGTGGTATGGAGTCCCAAAGTAAACCCTACAATAGAGTCCTTTCTATATACTAGAGTTATAGCAAATAATCAAATGGGTGTACCTATAACTAAAGGAACCATATATCTTATTCCAGAACCAAATATGATACCATATGCAAACATTGCACTGTTGTCATATAAGTGAAATTTGGAAGATATGAACCTTTTTATGAGGATAAGCATACTTTCTTTGGGATGCTCATCTTGGTCTTGTAAGGAAGGTCAATAAATATATGAGCACATCGAGGATCCCCAAACTTGCAGACCATAAGAAAGAAAATGCAAGAGTAGAGAGGAAACACCCACGGGGGGGGGGGTTACATTGGTAAACCTGATCTCATCCTAGAACTCGTAGAACCAAAGGAACCTAACAATCACAGTAACAATGATGGGTATGATGAAACTGACACAAAATTACATACCTGGAGAGATAGGGAAAGATGAAACATAATTAGGGAACATAGTAGTATGCATATAATTCATGAGGCGCACCAGCATCAATGCAACACAAGGTAATAGATAAATCGGCAAGAACAAAAATCAGTTACTTAATCAATTTTTCGAAAATGATTTAGCGAGTACACGGGCAAACACATCATTACACAATAATAGAAGGGAATACAAGAGTTGGAGCACCAATTTATACTATTCATAATATACTAAACTCCACGATGTACCTCGGTGCGACCATGTAAGAAAGGCACGCCATGGACAATCAGCGTCCTCAGAAACAGGAAGGCATACCATGGAACTAAAGATGAGTTCAGCTGCTTCAACTTTTTCGAACACATAGAGACAGAGAGAGAGGGACAACACAATGGTAAATGTATCCTAGATCATAAAAGGCAACATACGACACATGTTGCAACCAAATCCACATAAATGTTTGCCTAAAATCCACATAAATGGTGGCCTAAAGTACCGATAGGATCTAGAAGACATATACATCAAAAGCAATCTATTTAAACACACCGTTCGTCTATTGCATCAGGTGAGTTGATGCAAATAGAAAGAAAGAACCATATATCAGCCAAAGAAGTGAAGGTATGGTCAAAAGGAGATGCAATATCTACTAAATAAAGAACCGATGTATAACTATGGCATGCTTTTAGTTTTTATTGATGTTTTTATTTCCACATCTAAAAGTATGTTTCTTCCATAAAGATTGATCAGCTGGAGACTCAAACAAGGCTGATATACCCTCTCACTAGAAAATGTGTTTCTCTCTCAATCCTTGAACTCAAAAGAAACACCCATATGCAACAGATGTAGCAAGTCTCAAGTGAGATTGCTTAAAGTTCTTGCCTATTCCCGAGGCCTCTAATCTCAAAAATCACCTTATGGCTGCTTGAAACCACCATTCCGACAACATCTTGGGAGCAGGTGAGGCATCCTCTCGGTTAGCTGCCATGGCACTCCTTCGTAAGGACTGCCTCCTCCACCCCGAACCTATCCCAGTGCCGCCATAGCCACTAGCGGCCTGAATCTCCTGTTCCGCGAGCTGACACGCCTCTGGAAGGAAGCCACCATTCACGACGCCAAAATCTCGGCTCGATTAGCCATTTCTATTTACAAATCGAAGGAAACACCCAGAGATCTAAGCGTCAAGAGCGGTCGTAAATAGTTGATTCAGGCAGGGGGAAAGCACCATACCGGGTGCTGCTTGGCATGGGCGAGGAAGTCCTTGGTGATGATGAAGGCCTTGGCGAGGACTTTGGTGACCTTGAGCACCTTCCCGCCGATCTTCTCGGCTACGGCGTTGAGGCGGCCGAAGACCTTGGTGATGAAATCACCGTAGGCCACAATGGACGGATCCGACGCCGCCGGGACTCCCCCTAGGTCATGCGGCGCCAAGGCCCCGGACATAGGGAGCCATGCCGTGGTAGTGAGGAGCAACTACGATGAGGCGGAAATGGAAGCAAAGGACATGGGGAGAGCGGCGGCGTGGGGTGAGATGTGGAGGAGAGGCGAGGTTGCGTGTGGGCATGACGGTGAAGCTATTTCTATTTGGGGGAGGTGTTATCAAGATGCATTTTTCTCTATCTCGATACACCCACGCAACGATTTTTCCCAATGTATTTTCTTCCCTTTTTCTCTCCCTTACCCAGAGTAAAATGGGCAGGTGGATAGTGCGAGGAGTCACCCTTTCTTTGCACTTTATTGTGTTTGATCCTCTCAACTAGTAATTACACTAGAAGTGAAAGCGCGCTTTGCGTGCCATAATTTCTATAGTTGTGTGCTCATTGATCTAACAGTCGTTTTTATTCAGCTATCAACATATTCTGATATTAGTGGATGTTATTTTGTACTTGTGCCCAGGTTGCATGGGGTACTTGGTCTAGGTTGAAAAGCTAATGCATTTGACATTACCAAATAAGACCGCTGAAAGGACGTGGATGTC
>CBMN010769062.1:0-11385 GCA_000582825.1 Hordeum pubiflorum
TCACCATTGAGCAGTTAGGCAAAAACCCTAGCGCTCCTACCTATCGAGACTACGAACTCCGTAGTCGAGGACCTCCTGTCTTGGGCGCCAACGTCCTTGACACATAATAATTCATGGATAGCACCAGAAATGCGGGCTAGGCTCTTCTTTGATCTCGTGGCTGCAGATCTGTTCACTTCTCCAGACCAAGATATACACTAGTACTCTATCTTTCAGCGTCAGAACAGAAGATTGCTTATGCAACAGTCTAGGATTCAGGATATCGCACCTTCTCCGTAAACTTGGTCTTGTGGCTAAGAAAGGAGAACAGTGAGAGGCAGACCATTTGGACTCGGCATGCAACAAGCAGACATCAAATAAAGGTGTGTTGCTGGCACAGTGTCTCTTTTCCCCAGACTGTAACGAAATTAAACCATGTTAAGTTCCATTAACTAATTAGTATTAGGCTGGGGCCAAGTTTTTTCTTATACATAACCAAAAAAGAAAGGAAGAAATGCAGTGTCGTGGATGGCGTGGTATACGTGACAGGGCATGCTCGGTCTCAAGCAAAGTGCAGGCGAGCTTGTCATTAATTCAGAGTCTCCTGAACCTGAAGCCGTGGACCAACAGACTGTACAACAAAGAGGCTAGTGGAGCTGAGCAGGCACCTCAGCTCGAATCTGAACTTCTTTTACATGGCACAAACATGTTTTCTACTGTCCCTACAGCGGGTGGAAAAGAAGCCGGGGTAGAAAAATTTCTTCGTGGCAGGAGTGGAAGAATGGCAATGGGGCAAAAACGGCGGGGCTTTTGTTCAAACGGCCAACGAACGGAAGCAAAGCAGGACGACGATGCAGAGAAAGCAAAAGCAGCATGTAGCAAGCTAAGCCAAGCTTGCTTTCTTTTCAGTTTCAGCCATCAGTCCGCACTTTCTCCTCTGCCTTGTCTCCTCACTCTGCTCTGCCAAGAGTAGGAGTATTGACGAATCATGAGTGTGCGTGAGCGTATCACGCATGGGGCCTATGAATTCTCAACTCATGCCTGCCTGCCGCCAGGGGGTTTCGAAAACCCATGCTGCATGCACGCACGCACGCACGCACACGACAGGCATAATTAGCGCCGGGCAGACTTCAGTTCAGATCATGCCTGTCTCCTGCCCGTGCCGGCGCTGTCTCGCTTTCCATTCTCCGACATTGCCTTCTAGGCTCTAGCTAGTGCCGGTGTGTGTACGGCGTGGCAACAACAAGTTGCACGCTTTAAGATCGCCCCTGCTCGTCTCCCGCCCCTCATGCAACTGCAAGCTCACACACTCAGAGCACACAACTGACACCGAAACCTCGACTCCAAGACTCCAAGTGGCAGATAGCAAGAAGCCATGAGATGGGGAGGCAAGAAACAGCAGCACGGGACGTCGCCGTGCGCACCGGAGCAAGGATGCGAGGCCGGCGAGCGCAAGGGCAGTGCCAAGAGCAAGGCCTTCTCCTTCTCGCCGCTCTCGTGGCTCGCCAAGCTCGCCTCCAAGCCCAGGCCGGCCGCCAAGGCTGGCAGTGGCACCGGCACCACCCCCAAGTGCGCGCCCGTGTCCACGCACGAGGAGGGCGCCGCCCCGGCCCTCTCGTCGTGCCTCCGCGAGCGCACCACCCCGGCTAAGGTGGCGATCGCGCCGGCGGGTCGGCGCAGCTCGCCACGTCGCTCTCCCGCCGCCGCCGCTCAAGTTGTACCGCGGCGGATCTTTGTTGGCAATGGCAACGACAACGCCAACGCCGACGCCGCGCGCGGGCCTCATCGCTCTCCCGCCGCCGTCGCCGCCGCCGAAGAAGTCGTCCCGCGGCGGCTCTCTATTGGCAACGACAACGCCGATGCCGTCGCCGCGCGCCGGCACTGCAGACCCCGGCGCCACTACTCCCTCGGCGGTGACCGTGACCTCCAGGTGCCGCTCGGCAAACACATCCCTTTCTCCCTCGCCGGCTCCCCAGCGCAGCCACCGCCTCCACCACAGAAGGCAGCAGCTGCGGCACCATCGGACACGGACGGCGGGGGCGCTCGACAGAGGCGTCGGCACCGTGGCCGCCGACAACGCCGCAGCCTCAGCGGCGGCCGGAGGTCATCGTTCTCCGGAAACGTGACGCTGCGGGTGAAGGTGCGATCGCCACGGCGGTCGACGCCGGAGCTGGAGAGCCTCGCCGTGGTGCGGCGGACGCGGGACCCGCAGCGGGCGTTCCGGGAGTCGATGTCGGAGATGATCGCGAGCAGCGGAGGGACCGACGCCCGGCCGGAGGAGCTGGAGCGGCTGCTGGCGTGCTACCTCGCCCTCAACGCCGACGAGCACCACGACTGCATCGTCAAGGTCTTCCGCCAGGTCTGGTTCGACCACGTCAACCTGCCGCCGCCTCGACGGGGCCGGGAGGAACACCACGGCCGCCACGGGAGGCCGTAATATTTTTTTAGTGACTGCGTCGTCTCGAACGAAAGTAGTTGCTGCATGTATGTACATTACATTTGCTGGAATTTTCGTAAACCTCTGTCACTAAAAAATTCTAAAAAAAAGGCCTGAAAACGAGACAATGTACCGAGCAATGTACCGAGCAATGTACCGGGCAATGTACCGAGCCACGATGAAAATATTGTATCAGTTGAGGCCTTCCATTATGTAATGAATGCCCGGTTTCTCAAAATCTCGCCACATCATCAGCGATGTCTTGATAAAAGAATTTGACACCGCTTCAACAATGTGTGCTTGTAGCATGTGTAAAAGCAGGACTCACACTAGAATAAAAATGGTTGACACAGTCACCTTTCCTCCACACATCAAAGCAGCCTAGCAGTAAAATAATACTCCTACTTTATTGCTTGAAAGAAGTGGGCATTGGAGCAAATAGGTACTCCGGTTTTCTAAATAAGTTACTACTCCCTTCGCTCGGGTTTATTAGGTCCCATCTTATTTTCCGCTAAAGTTTGACCTATAAATTTACTAATAAAATGTAAACTATATATCATAAAAATTGTGTTGTTGGAAAGCTCTTTCAAATACAAATTCAATGGTGTACTTTTTGTATCATGTATTTTATACATTTTTAGTAATATAAATGGTCAAAATCTGGCACAAAATACAAGAGGGCTTAATAAACCTGGACGGAGATAGTATACTAAAATGGGAAGCATTTGCTTTTTCTCTTTTTTGACTTTTTTTTGAATTTACTGTTCACCCATGTGGACATATACTAAAGTGTTTTTCTCTTTTATTTTTATTTTTTTAGGAGTTTACTGTTTAACTATGTGGACAGCAAAAGTAATCGCGCGTGAACAACACCGTGTGAGTACTTTTACGTGTGAACAGTATCCTTCATTTAAACAGTGCCCCCGCGAAAAAAAAGGCACACACCGTTATAAAAAGCTGGGATTTGTTTACAGATCATTTCAGTTTTTTTTTACTTTTACAAATTATTTCTCTCTGCCGGCATACCGGTGCAGAGCCGTCACGATCGTCTCCCGACCCTTTTCGATGATGTTGCTGTCAAGCCACAACAGTAAACGGTACATTATATTTGCAAGAACAGTAACCCGTGGGGAAAAGAAACTTGATCGATTGATGTCCATCTTTACACCACGACATCAATGAATAGTGCACCAACAATTACCCGAGCAATAAATCCAAAACTGCTAATCGCAACAATAGCCCAAATAAACTGAAACAGCAAACTCGAATAACCCGAACAGTTAAACTAGTGCAACGAAACAACTTCTGAATAAACCGAAAACATTAACCCACCCAAACCATAGACCGAAACAGTAACCGAATTGTAACCCAGAGCTACACACCCGAATAAACCAGGACAATAAAAACAATCAATCAACATTATGCATTCAAGTGAACAGTAATCCAGAAGAGATGCCAAGAAAAAATCCCTAAAAAAGTAAGACTCCTTCTCCCGCAATGCGTTCACCTACGCAAGGAGAATAACCAGTGTTGTTGCCGTCATCTACCTCACCTTCTCCTTCCCCGTGGCCAACCAAATAGAGAGGCTTTAACCACAATGTGGTTACTGAACCCCGCTTTAACCAGAATGTGGTTACTTAAGTCACCTCTACGACGCGCCTCATCATGGCAGTCTGTAAGCAGCCAACGAGAAGAGGCAACATGAAAATAGAAATGGTCACTCGACCGACCTCTTCACTCCACTCCCTATTCTATTCTTTGACCGACTTAAAGAGAAAGAGAAAAAATACAAGACAATGGATCATCCGTGGAAGGTACTCTTGCTCAAAAGCCTATTGTAGAACAAGTTAATGAGCCGCCAAAACTTCCCGAAGTATGAATATACCACTTATCCTATATCATAGTTTGAAAAGTCCATTGGGTTGAACGTCCTATTATCAGATTAGCCATTCACATAAAGTGTGTTAAAATACGCTCTCCGCCAATTATTATCTATTTTTGCACCGCGTCAACTTTGGGGTTTAAATTACTTACAAAATTTTAAATTTGAATTTTATTGGATAAATCCATGTTTGAGAGAAAATGAAAGAGTGTCGACTAGGAACTAGATATGATATGTAGGTGAATAAGATGCATAAACCGGACAAGAAATATTCCCCTACTATAGGGTCTACACATTGGCAACACTCTCATTTATTCACACTGTTGATCAAACAGGTCATGTGAGAATGAATCCAAATACATATTACTACCCTGCCCAGTACATTTTTTTATTTCCAAAAGAGGAAATATGTGCTTACGAAAAAAATATTAATAGGCCGGCTAGTTTACTTAATTCATTAAATCATTTAATGTTTGTGTCGTGCTCACACATATCACGGGGTAAAGATAGAATTCATGTTCTCCTTTTCATTTTATTTTCTCATGTAATACATGTTGTATTCTTGCTTATTTTGATAAAATACAGAGGGAATCAATTACTAGCGTGGCGCACGCCGCGGTGTTTTCTATGGCACTAGCTGGGCAATGGAGGGCACCGGTGCCAGATAAAACAAAAGTGAATTTGACACTGCTTTTGAGAGCAACTCCAATGGGAAGACCCATTTCGTCCGCCCATGTCCATTTGGGTAAAATGATTGCCCAATGCAGTGACCCATTTTCATCTTGCGTCCGGTTTGTGTCCGCTCGGACCCATTTCGGGACCAAATTTGGGTTCGAGGCGGACACAAAGCGGACGTCCGTCTGTGTCCGGGCCTGGGCCACCTGTCACCCACCCACCTTCCTCTCCTTATTTTATTCGCTGGCCCACCCACACTCCACCTCTCTCCACCAGAGACATATTAAAAATGGGTCGGCTACCGGTTGGACGCATAGGCTGACCCAAATGAAAAAACGGACAAATTCGTCCGCTCGACCAACCCAAACGGACAAAATTCGGCGTCTGTTTGGGTCATTGCGTTTGGAGTTGCTCTGACCTACATAGTGGAGGGCTGATGGAAACAGATTCCTAGTCCGCTCGAAGCAATTCTCTAGGGTTGGCAACTTGGCATATCTCCCGAACGTTCTTCACAAGAGATGGCATTCGTTGGCAATTTCAATGTACTAGATCATTGATGGCGCGCGTTGCCGCGTCCGTCTATTTTGACTCTTGTTATGGATATTAAGTAATTTTTATACATTTTTATGGAACGAAGTATTTTGTTTTTCTTGAGACTTTTTTTTATCGCCTTCATCTCCAAAATATGGAAATGTAAATGAAGAAGGATCAACAAGTCAAGCCATGCCACGTTTTTAGCATTTCCATAAAGCAAAGTGCATGCAGACAGAACGAACCAGAAGAACGAAATTGAGAAGACTAAGTTCGACATCAAAAGTCATGCATTGCATTAGAGAGTACTGAATGTGTGTGAAGCTATGTCACTACAAGATCATCATGCCCCCAAATATCAACTTCAAAGCTATAAATATAAAATTATTTATCTTAAATTGAGCCTAGAAGTTTATTTCTTGTGTCAAAAGCAGAAGTACAACACACATGTTTACTTGTTTGTCCTGTGATCTGACTCATTTTGACCGGATTAATATATCTCCATGAACTTCGTCAGTGGGGTTTTCATCAGTCCTCCCTAAGGTCCAGTCCAAGGAGTCGCCTTTATCCCACCTATCTAAATTCCAATATGTGTTCCAGTACCCTCTTCTCTAAATAAACCTAGCTTTTCTCTAATGAAATATTCGTTAAAGGGAGAGAATACCTTGATAGCATTCAAGTTATATTCTGCGGTAGCTTTTTATTTTTTTACCAAAATTCTGCAGTAGCTTCAGACTGGACACTCAAATCAACATCCATGTATTGTCCTTCCTTGCGATAGGTCACCACAGGGATCTCAAGATTCTGTTGCAAATCAAAATTTACCTAATCGGCAAAATAGTAATCCCATATTATCTTCTATGTTGTTGCAAACACATACTGATTTATGAATGTCGCCCATAGAATGAACTATGCTCGATTTTTGCATGAGAAAAATATGAATCAAACTGTTCTTATTTATGGAATTACTTTAGAAATCTAAGGAATTTACTGAAGATGTGCAGCGCAATGCAAGTACCCCGAGATTGAAAAGGCTGCGACTTACCATGGCCGATGCGTGAAATCCGGTTGTAGCCGAGGTTGAGCACGGGCAAGTTCATCAGTTCCAGAGCCCCTCGACATTTGCCATCTTGTTCCACGACAAATCCAGCGAGTGCAAACCCTTCAGCGGCGATCTGGATGAGATATGAACTACATGAACATGACACACGGAATTCAGCAACAGAAGCTTTGCTATCTAGTTACTGAAAGTCTGAAAGTACAACTGTCTAGTATAGTAAAAATTGGCAATGTTCGATCATTCTTACTGGCTGACAGATATGAAATATGTATGTTTATTTAATCCATCTTAGAAGAACAAGCTACTTATTTCCATGACTGGCTATTTCTCCGTGTTCTTGTCCGGATTGTCCGTACCAGCAAATCTAACAGAAAATATTAGAAATCAGAAGTATTTCAGATTATAATGAAGAAATATATCATGTTCCTCAAATGTATGACACACAGACTGTAAAGCTAAAAAATCATGTTAACTGGTACAACCAATCCAGGCTTTATAGCACAAGAAAATATGTCTACATATGCAAGAACACATCATTTATTTGCACACCAAACAAAAAAAATACAAATGAACACACATAATATCCAAAACCAGAACCCTGAGTATGTGGACTAACCAAATCTCATTCAGCAGGTCTAACTCATACATATGAACTTTAGTACTATTTGTTTAGGAGTGTTAGAAAGTCAGCACCATTTTTCATTGGAGAATGGAGGGAGTGCTATATATCTTTTTATCTACAATGCTTTGCTTACTTCTGGTATGTCCTTGCAATTGCATTGCATCAGTAAAGATGAACTTTATATATGTCTGTCGCAGGAGACACAATCTGAGTCATAAACATTCATCTGATCTAATCTAAAAAAAGGAAAATGATAGTATGCTCCAGTTCTTCTCCACATCAATCTGTTTGAGGAAAACATGCAGATCTACATGGCAATTTCATTTGGACACGGATACTAACCTGGCAGTGACCCATTCTCCAAATCAAGTAGAACCAGTCGCCAATCCCTAGACTGACAGTGACAGCCCTGCATGAAATTGGCAAGGAACAAAAAATAATAGCGAGAACCCAGAATAGGTGAAAGAGAAATGGTAGGAAGGTGAACCGCGGCAATATATATTCAATTAAATCCGATGGAACAAGATTCCATTCACAAGAAATCAGCAATTGATACTATTTTCCAATATATGTACTGTACACTACCACATCCATAATGTCCAGTATGAGACGGAGAGGTGCAGCCATGTGTCTCCAATTAATTCTGCGTGGAACTATTTTCTATGGCGCGGCAGCGGCTCATCGCGCCGCATGAGACAGGGAGGTGCAGCCGTGTGTCACTGGAGACGGCGCTCGCCCCGCGCAGCACCACCTGAAACCCTGGCGCAAGTTCTGTCGCCGCAACCTCAGAGGAGGCACCGCCGGATCGTTGCCGCCGCTGCCAGCGGGGTTAGCGAACTGATCTGAAGTTCTGAACACCCTGGCGCGATTTTCAGGGCCTGAGAGAAAAGGGAAATGATTAGCGAACTGACCTGGCTCGAGCGCCGGATCCCCTCGCTAGCAGCGCCTCCCCTTGGCTGGACCGCCCGTTCCCTCGCGCGGCTGGACCTCCTCGCCTGCCTGTCCCCTCGCTAGCGTCGCCTCGGCTTAGTTGGACGGGATGCAGATTATTTTTGGGCAGGCTGGGATGCAGATGATAAATGGGCCAATGAAGCTTCGTGAGTTCGATAGATAAACAGCCCATTGAAGCCCAATCAACGGCAGGCCTTCAAAAAAGTCTCCAGAACAGCTGCCCATTAGGACAGGCGGCCCAGTCGTCGTAAACTGGCCCAGAAACAAGGATCTGACGCCCAAAAATTATCTAAATGCGTAGTCCGACGGCCGAAAACGTTGGGGGCGTGAGAGAGCTCCCTTTAGGCTCAGTTTTACTGTCCTAAATTTGAAGAATCTGGATGGCTTTTTCAGAAAACTGACATGGCATTCCATTATTTTTTACTGTAAGAAGGTCATCTAAACTACACCGTAGGATCCAGATTGTGTGGCAGTTAGGGCATTCGCTGGCAGTTTCTCCTTAAAGAACACCCACCAGTTACTATTTTCGTTCTCTAGTTGATGGGAACAATACTTTGCTGATTTAGAAACAATTAGATGGAAGCAAAATTTGGTCACTGTGGAAGTAAAATATCCAGATAATGAAAACACAATGTTATCAGATTGTATAAACGAACCATTATATTAGAAACAAATTTCTGTCGAGACTAGCACCGGAAAAGAAAATTACAATTGAGAAGTTTGCTTCATGGCAGCGTAAGTTATCTCTAAGAGATTACTCGAGTTGGTCGGATGATATGTATAGATCAAGTAGTGCTCTCTTTATTATTGATCTTTTTTCCTGTGGATGTACACACAAGCGCCCATCAGTTCGATGCCATTCACTTGGAGCAGCAACACATGTCGTTGGGGGCTCCATTAATAGGCTCACATTTGCCTTTCTCCAAGACATAACCGGAATCTCTGCAATAAATCTGACAATGACTAGGGGCTCCGTTCACCGGGTCCTTGCAGTCTCCATCCCAATCAATACAAAACTTTTTGCCAAGACCTCCTCCATCTGCAAGCCCAAGCATATATAAGCCATCGCCAAAGTTGTATACGAAACGAGACATAACATAATCACTTGTATTTGTTTGATTATCCAATAAAAGTTCCAAACCGTTGTATAAATTATACATAAATATGATAGCGAAAAGAATGTACCTGTGATCCCGTAGGATGCATCACATGACAAGAAGCTGGTGGATATCATCAGCAGAAGCGCTGCCAAACACAAAACCCTCGTGTTGTTCTTGAGGAAAGCCATCGGGAGATGGTTTGCGACTCTTTTCCCCTGTCGCTATCTTTCTATGGATGTGTTATTATTTCCCCCTATTATTTTGGTATTCTTCTCGTGCTGTGCTATTTATATAGGCGAGTAGACAAGTTTTGGAGGATCATTTCTTGCCGTTTCATTCCTTCCCGCATTAATTCTCTTGGATTTCCTGAATGAACAAGTATCATATCCTTCCGATGACACACTTGCGTATACCCAAGTATGTCCGGTTAATATCCCGTAAGAAAAAAGTATGTCCGGTTAATATATTTACATTAATTGGTTTCTGGGATTTGATATTTGATTTATTAGTAATACCGTATGTAATCAGGAGAGAGAGAGCGCCGGCGATTCAGAAAAGGAGAGCTACGTTCAATGGAGGCTTTGCGCCAAAAAAAAGGATTGGAAGACAGAGGGGAGACTGGGTAGCGACCAGCAGAGAGAGATTCGTTCGGGGGGAGCGAGAGAGATACGATCGCAAAGTCCCCAACTGCTCCTGATGAGCTCGCGCTAAAGTAAATTCGCCCGACGCAAAAGAAAACACACAGTAAATTCAGGAAATTTGTTTTTCTTTAAATAAAAAAAATTCTGAATTTTTATGTGGAAAACTTTGACAAATGTTCTGAGTGCTTGCAAAATTTCATCATCGAATGACATTCTTAGAAGACGCGGCCAAAAAGAAAATCAACACTCCAAAATGCTTTTGAAAATGGCATCTTTAGAGCATCGATTTTTTTCATGACTTCCACGAATGTGATTTCACGATGAAACTTTGTAAACAATCAGAATATTTGTCATAAAAAATTTCAGAATTTTATGAATGTATTTTCAACCTTTTATGATTTTACTGTTCATTCGGGCTCATTTGAGCTCGAGCTAAGAATAGCCGTGTCTGATATGATCCAATTTCCTTTATAACAAGCGATCGGGATGGGCTGTGATTTCTGCGCGATGTGGTCGAATGTAACAACGAAACGGCCAGCATGGGTAAAATCAGCAATTAAAGGGGAAAACGCAAATACACTTTCGAAATTTTATTTTCTTTCAAAAACAAACACACGTTGAAAATTGATACATAAGAGATTATTAACTATCAGAGCAACTCTAGCAGAGTCGCCATATAGACAGCCTTCATAATGCATATGAAGCTCCATATGCGTTCGGAAGGCTACAGATAGAAAACACAAACACAGAGTTGTCATGATGTGACCTTCATATTTTCCCTCTAAATAAGGCCCATTTGTTTGTGGGTCATAGATTCTTCCCCAAAAATAAAATCAGAAGAACATATTTAATTCATAGAACACATTCAGAAACATTGATTTCATTCCCATAATAGGGGTGAAAACTTAGAGCGACTTATATTGATAGAACAACTAACAATATTAGTTAAACCATGCTAATTCATTAGTTAATTAACTACTTGCGAACACCACCATGGCCATGACCTAGTTGCGACCACGGTCACGATCAGTGTAGAATGCGACAATGCGGGCTTTCATGGCCGGGTGCGTGTCGCGGCCTTATCCAGGGCCAGCCACTCCTCGGCGGCAGCGAGGGTGGGGGCAGGGCGGGCACGCGGTCCCAAATTTGTAGCTCCCTTTCCGCGTCCTCCTACCGCCTCACCTCTTTTCCCTTCTCGTACTCACCAATAATGGGGTGAGGGTGTCACATCCCTAGTTTCCCCTTTGCATTGTGCTAGCTAGAGTGTGCATCATGTTTACATTTCATCAACTTGAAATGGGGGTTAACAGAAACCCTAGCACCTCACTTGAATCAAACCAATTCAAATGTTTATGATTTTCAATGAATCCAAAATGCCCTTAAAAAATGTTCAATATTTCTGATAAACGTTGGCAACAACATATCAAGGGACATTTTATTTTTCACAACAATTATAGCATTTTTAAATAACCTTTCAATGCTACTGAAAGTAATAAATAAAGCACTA
>CBMN010769076.1:0-10896 GCA_000582825.1 Hordeum pubiflorum
AAAAAAAAAAAAAAAAAAAAATTGACCCCCGGAATTTTTTTTATGTAAAAGGTGCTTCCTATATATATTGTGAGCGAGCGCGCAGAATAGCTTAGCCTACGCTCCAGTCCTAATTAGGCGGGCGGGTGGCTCCGTAGGAGTAGACTATCCTACTCCTACCCACCGGTAATTAGTTGAGGGTAAAACTGTTTGTAGAAAATAGTAACCGATTTAATTTGGTTACCATAGACGTGCGGTTCTGCACATCTCGCTTCAAGTCACTAATTATTGGCAGTAAAAGGTATAGCCTTATAGGATAGATGATAATGGTCGATCAATGAATTCGTTCCGTCAGCTCTTAAACTGGTAAAACCATACTAATATCTAGTAACAAATTACTACATGTGCCCTAATCACTAATTGTTGACAGTAACAAGGACGGAGCAGACGGTAAGAAGAGAGAATGCTTTACCATAGGTAAACCAAGTAAAATCATGATAATATCTAGTAACGAATTACTACATGTGCCATGCTCACTAATTGTTGGCAGTAAAAAGGGTGGAATAGATGGTAATGAGAGAGAATGCTTTACTACTGGTAAATCTAGTAAAACCATGCTAATGTCTAATAATTTACTACATGTTTTTTTTTCTTTGAATGAAAATTGTGTGTGGTAACTATGTTACGATCGACTCCCTAAGCGCCAGGAGGGTGACACATCTGTCTTTTCGTTACTATATGTTACTAATATATGGTCAGATCCAGACACAAATCAAAAGTCGTCAATCCTGAACTGTATAATAATGAAAATAAAGTATGATCAGTCTAGAAAGTAAGCAAACACTGGACGCCTAATCATAAAGATCTTGCATACATATAGGCAGAACAAATAAGATTCTTGTTGGAGTTACAAAGAGGATTAAGCATAAAAGGGGAAGGAAGAAAAGGTAGTACTCACCTCACCCATGAGGATTGGAAGCGGCAGCGCCAACAGAAGCACCAAAGTTATAGGAGAGACAGGGGTGGAAGATGCAGTTGAAGAGGAAGATTTTTCCATAAATAAAATCAATGGCACAATAAAAACATTCAGAACAGTGGGGGTCAAGCTTGCAAACAAAAGAAATCGCTCAAAATCTGCAGTTTACTTTAGAACAATCAATGCTAGTAAGTATAATACAGAACAAGGACCGCTATATTTTTATTTTCTGAGAAACCAGCACGGAAGTTTGTTTGGTGGACAAGCAACCTTCAATTTTCAGAGGGAGGGAGCAATCCCGAAGGCACAAAGTGTTGTGCACAGATACCTTAAATATTGTAACCAGACATATAAAATGTGGAATATATCAGGACCATATCTAGAATTTCAAATGTGCTGCCAAAGCCTTGAAGGAATTAGACAATTGCAGGCTTGCGGCCCCATTGAAGGCACTTCCAATGCAAGAAGGAACATTTTTCTTTCTATTTTACCTCTAACGCAAAACAAGATCTGCCTAATAGCTACGCCATGTGTTTACAATAGTATATTAGCATGTCTAGTTTTAATATTAGTGCGTGTGCAAATCCCGTTGCATAAGCTTCAATTGTAAAAGGTAGCCCAAGAACATAACTTCGCCTTATTTGTCTCTGCTTTTCCCAAAGTGCAGACAAAGATTGTTTTTTGTTCTTAGCATTTGCTTTTCCTGATATGACTTTTGTCCTTAGATTTGCATAACATTTCGCACACCCATCTGGTTTAATTTATGCTAATGAAAGATAGGGGTCATTGAAGAGGAAAAAATGTACTTGCCTACAGTTCTTGCATTATTCTGACAAACAAACCTTCACTATTCTGTTTCTGAAGCTCTGTAGTGATAAGCATCAATTGTTGTGTCCTCACTGTTACAAAATCTGATGTGGATAAAAGCTCGAGAAAAATCTGATAGTACAACACTTCTACTAATCATGGATGAAAAACAACCTGATGCACTGCATCTTGCTCACTCCGTTGGACCTCCACTTGCATGAGAAATGTTTTGAGCCCCTCGTTAGCAGGGTCCTGCTGGAGACACACCAGCTGAAGGACGCTGCATCAGGCAACGAGTGCACGTATCTGGTTTAATTTATGCTATTAAAAAAAGAGAAGAATGTGACCACATATGCACTGTAAACTGATCCATGTGTTGTAACTTAAATCTTGCAGAGTAACCGATCCAACCATTCAAAATCGAATTCGACAAGGTAACAAAGGATAGAAGATGCAAGAAGAAAGAAGGCAAAGTAACCTGAAACCAAAACGTTGGCAGAGATGAGGCAGGCAGCTCCTGTACTTGTTGTCGGCATGGTGGTGCGGAGACCTACTTGCCACCATCCACCTCAATTTGTTATGATCATGATGGCTGTCATTTTCAATCGTGCTAGAGGTTAAGTCCACTGACGGCTAATTACTACTCTGTGTGTACAGACACTCGCAATGTAATATGAACCGGCAACATTGATGTTTCCATGATTATATCTCACTTGAAATGTAGAATTCACAACCACATATTGTGTTGCATAGGTCCCATATGATTTTCAGGGAGAAATGCATCACAAAATGTGACCATGATGTATGCATGGTTGCTCAAAAATATGATCATAAATGCATGATGCAGTTCACTTGTCTCTTGCTGTTTGTACATGGTATACATGATGAAGTCTTTAGGGTACATGCACAGGATATACCTTAACCTTTATCAACGATTTTATTTTATTTTGAGAATTTGGAAAGACCGATGCAACATGGTTAAATTTGCATCCCATATTCATAGCTACTTTCAGTTCTGAACTTTGAACCATAGAGGCAGGTGTTACAATCAAACATTGAGGTTATATATGCCCTACAACCATGGAAAAGTTTTGGCAAGATTTCAGGCATTATTATTTCCGGTAGGTGGCAGGATATGCTAACCTTGGGCGGAACATCTGGGTGTAGTTTAAAAGGTCGGTTTTGGTAATTCTCAATTGTCTCTGACCATTTTTAGCACTCAGTCGACATCGAGAATTGTCGATCCCATACTGATAATTTTGCAAAATTCCAATAAAAACTGAGCTCTAAGAAAATACTACAGTTTTCACATTAGATGCATAAAATTAAAAATTGAACTCTAAGAAAACAATACAGTTTTCGCATTGATGCACAAATTGTTGCAACATGATAAGCATTTTTTTTTCAAAATTTGAACTAATTTGTAAATCAACTGAGAAATAAGATTTTCTAGGTTGGACTGAGACAATACTGTGCTTTTTTGCACTGGGTGAATGAATTATTGGACATGAAGAACATATTTTAGATCCATATATACAAATCTATATACTAATCAACTGAGAATTAGTTGATTTCTAAGTCGGCTTAAAACCGCATCCTTCAAATATTTTACGTGAACTGTGCTTATATAGAGAGGAAAAGGAATTTAGTAGTCACAAATTGTGGTGTACTGCAGCAGTTGAGGTCTTACATATTGTTGTGGCTGGTCGTGCGTTTGAGTCCTATGGTTATAAATTATTATATTTATAGAAAAAATAATAGTTTCCAAAACTTACCGAAAATATTGATAGTGGTGGAAAATACGTATTTTGAGTAAGGGCGGGAAAAGATCATAAAACAAAATTTCGTTCACTCCCTACAAATTGTACAGCATCACCAGAAATCTATTGGGAAATATAACCTATTGCCTAACAATATATGATTATATGGCAACTTAACCATGAAACCATGCTCAGAGGCATATCTTTTTATAACAAAGAAACATAAAGGGAAGTCAACAACTCAACTAACACAAACATGTATCTGGTCCAAATAAAGAAACAAACTCCAATAACGAATCTTAACATAAACTACTCCAGATAAGAAAATGCAGATTTAGCAAATAAAAAGACCACAGTCCAGCCAGCCAATTACCACCTTTATTATGACAATGCTATCAGCAACTGCAACCAAGGCACCAATCTAGCTGTGTTGGATACCCACAGAGCACATTCACTGGTCAATGGTCAACAAAACAGCCATTCATCTTACATGGCAAGCTAATGAATCATGTTGAATTTGAAGAACCACATGGTTCACACAAAAGCTTGACTTGGTTACAGAAAGATGGAAAGTCTACTCATAATTCAACAGTCATGTTCATTTCTAGGTTCAGCTAGAATTATGAACATGGGGCGGGACCTACTCCATCGATTACCGTATTTTTTCTCGAGATTGCAGCAACTAGATCCTGAACGGTGACTTCCCCCACCCTGGCCTACTAAGCAAGACAAAAATAGTACTGGAGTACATATTTGAATTTATCCCACCAGTTTTAAAGTTCAAAGTATTTATTTAATTTGTTGAAGGAGTGTCAATGTGAACTCTTAGTTACGTCTGCCTACGAGATTTTAAACCCTAACAATTAACCATGCACATTAAATTACTCAGTTTGGTGGAGTACTAGTGCTCCTCAGTAAGAATTTCTACTTTGTACAGTGATCAACGTTCCCTGTCACTAGGATGCACTAGTGTGGATGCATGTGTCTGATGTGTAACTGTGTATGGAGACTCGAGACTAATGGATGGCCTGTAATCAAAGAAGGATACTTTATTAATGAAGAAACACAAAAGCAGAGTACCATGAGCTGGATGCTGGACATAAACTCAAAATGACTCCTTTTTTTGGATAGTCACAGGTTGTCAAAAAAAAAGTACATTAAGAAATGTGTAACACAAAAAAGGAAATGGCAAGCAATTCTTTACAAATCCTATGTCTGACTTGTAGTTTACTTGAGAAGCTACTGAAGTAAAGTGTTATCTGGGGTGGAATGACGGATAAAGGTATAAAGGATTTTGTAGGAAAGGATTATATTGAGTAGGTACGACATTTGCTGCAACTGGTCCACCTTGAATTCCCGGTAAAAATGGAAGAGGAACTGCAGGCATTAAATCAAACGGCCGATGCCCAATGGGACCAATCTGTGCCACATTCAGAACCACAGGTGGTAGAAATCTTGCGGAAGGACCAGCTGGTATTGGTAACTTGTTAACACATGGCCTTGGCTGGTTTAAGTGCAGCTGTTTCCCTTCCAGCTTTCTTTGTTTCCCTTGCACTTGGCCATCTTGTCCCTCGTGTTGCTGCTGCTCCTTCTTGTGCTTCTTGTGTTTCTAATTTTGCTTCTGCTGTTGGGTCGTTTGCTGCTGCCTTGAATTTAATGCCGATGTAGTAGAGGCATTTGCTGTAATACGGCTCTTTGCATACTCAGCTAACAAATTGTTAATCTCTTCCAAGATAGTAGCCGATTTGCCTGAATCAGTGAGTTGCTGTTTAACCATAGATTCCGCAAGCCGAAGATTCTCAATCTCCTTTGATATGGTCGGATTCAGGGACTTGTCTAATCCATTCTTGCTAAGTAACTCTAGAGCAGTCCCTTTTGCCTTTTCAACATATCCCTCCAGAAGAGCAAGCATTGGATATTTGTCCACCAATTGAAGAACCTGTGTCATTTGTATGGCACTCAACTGTTGTCCATTTTCAATCAAATAATCAATTAAGTCGCTAATCCTACTGACAAGACCAAGAGCCTTGCAGAGATTGACGCATTTCTTCCTCTGATATTTGCGTGGCATGGTGCCATAGAGACGGATGATCTCATCGACATCAAACTCTGATACAATGTTGTAAGAAATGATGAAGTTAAGGAAGGCCCATGAGGCCAGCATGCCAAGATCTCCACAAATCCCCCCCTCACCAATCTTGTTCTTCCAGTCCTTGGCAAACTGCTTGGCCTGCTCTACCATGCGCACAGAAAGCTTGGGTGCCACAACAGGCACACAGCGGATCAGCGCAACACAGTTCTCCCAGACCCTGTTGGTCTTGGGCTGTTTGTTGGGCAGAAAGATCCTAACCACGTTAAGGACAAGAGCAGCGGCATCTTTGGCATTGCACATAGCCACAGGGTACTCTTGCCGGTCGATGTTGTTGTTAAACACAATATTCATCAGTCTTGCGGCTTTCATTCTAGAGCATGCCGCTGCAAGATCCTTATTACAAACTTTTTTCACAGAAACCTTCTTGGCTTCCAGCTGCTCCTCTTTGGCATCCCCAACCTCATCGTCAGACTCCTGCTGTTCCTCCTCACCCTTCTCTGCCTTGCAGTCCCTCTCAGCCACATCACTAGCCTCCAATACCTTATGCTCATTCACCTTCTCTTCTTCAGCATCCTGCATCTGCTTGCCGTCCTTCTGCTCCTTGCCTGCCGCATTGTTGGCATCTATCTCATCTTCTTCAATCTCCACGACCTCCTCATCCTCCTCCTCCTCTTCCACAACCTCCTCCGGATCCTCCTCCTCCTCCTCTTCTTCTTCTTCTTCTTCTTCCACCACCACCTCCTCCTCCTCCTCCTCTTCTTCTTCTTCTTCCACCTCCTCCATCACTTCCTCGTCCTCCTCTTCCTCCACCTCCTCCTCCTCGCTGGTGTCCTCGTCTCCTTGATTTTTGCGCTTGCCGGTTGGGACTGGTGCGGGAACGGCGAGGGCGGAGCGGGCCCCCTCGAGGACCCGCAGCTGGCGGTGGCGGAGGGAGATGGAGGACTGGAGGGGGGAGATGTGAGCGTCGAGGTCGTCCCAGGTGAAGGGGAGCGGGAAGGGCGAGCAGGCGGCGAGGCGGTCGAAGGCCTCGCGCAAGGCCTCCTTCTTGGCAGGGAGCGCGGCGATTGCAGCTTCCACCTCCGCCGTCGACATCGCCTTCGTGGGCTGGTCGGAGTCAGGCTGCGCTGTCGGAGGAGAAGGGGTAGGGATTGGAATTTTGACGGCGGCGGTAGATTGCGCCGAGGCGGACTCCATCGCGACGCACTAGAAACTGAAATTTCCTTTTCTTTTGGAGCCTTCTCTTTCCGTCGTTTGGTTGACGGAAGATACAGGGTCACTTGTCAAAGGCTGAAAATAAATCCTGTTTATGGAAGGATCCATAATAAATACTCCTAAATTAAAAAGATGCATTATCATGCAATCACTAGGTTGTTTTTCATGATTAGTCATAGCAATTTGTTTAAGTTTTCAAATATGCGGTGAGAGTTTACATAAAAATAAGTCCAAGATATATAGTATATTTACATGTGATTGTTTCTCATCCATTCTACTAAGGTTTCATGAAATTTCAATATATTTTACTTATTAAACACTCACATGTAAAGCCACGACCTCTCACAAGATAACTCTATATGATTGAATTGCATTGTTAAACAAAATTATATTAACGAAAAGGATAAGGAGATATCATGCCATATCTTTATTATATAGTCTCACGCCGGATGCATCTATATGTTGTTCTGAATGAGCAAATAGCACATTTTGCATCTAATATCTGGAACTAATAGTTTCTCTAAATTAGGATAAACATGAATATGAAAATAAAAGGGAAATAAAAACGATGTAAAGTACCACGGCACCTCCCTAAGGTCGGAACAAGTTTAAGAGGGTGTCCTATACACATGTGCTCTTTCTTGGGCCTTTGGTGGAGATGATGGTTTGTTGTTGAGAACCATCCTAGGGTTCTCAATATGTGTGGCAGATACAGTTAAGGAGTAGTTGATCATTGTTAAGGAGTAGTTGTAGGCCAGCATTACATGTGACGCCTTTTATGATTTAGCATAAGCTGATGACATGTCCATACGAGAAGTGTTCTCTATCCCATAATTATGAATCAAATTGTGAAAAGGTTTTTTATATAACCTTGTCGAGAACTTAGGGGGCAACATATGCCTCTATGCTTGTTGTCCTTTTTATGGCCTTCGAGGATGATGGGGCATCGAAGATGCTGGCAGCTGCTCAAAGGCTTAGGTGTTGGGTCTTTCGTTTCTTCATTGGAGGTCATCAGGCTCTTCGGAGTTCCTCTCCTTCTATTAACCCTCATCTTCCACGTCGCTTCATCCTTATTATGATCAGCACCTCCCTCCATGCTTGCTCCGGCGAATTGGAAAATTTTAGAAAAATATATAAGAGGGGTTTTCCTTGTAGAAGGAGACATCGGGTGAAAATGGCATTGAGGCGGAGTCCATAGGCTCCACGCGCGCTCGCAGCATAGGGTAGGTCGTGTGGGCTCTGCACGGCTCGCCTCCACTCCGTTTTTAGTTGTTTCTTTCCCAAATTTATGAAAATTCCCAAGAATATTTTTGCCAATTCAGAGATCGGTTTCATATCTCTTTACTTGTCCATTTTTCTGGTCCTGGAGGCTTCCAAAATTGATTTTTGACTAATTGTTCTGGGGTAATTATCTGCATAATGCCATTCCCTATCTCGAGAGAGTTATAGGCAATATAATACTTGAGTCTTGGTCCATTAACCACTCTTCATCCTGTGCATGTGGCATCATCGATCTTGATTGCACCCAATCGGATAGACATCCTCGATATTATGCATGAACAATTTGTGATAAAAGTCAACCAATTTTAGTTTTTGTCTTTTATTTTATGAGAAAATGTATTTTAAGGTGTAGGCCTTCTGATTTAATGCATACTAACATAGATAAACTGTGTGAACAACATTTGTAGGCTATTTTTCAATTTTTTTGTCTATGTACAAATCAACTACTGCACATAGGCGATAAGTAAGCGTCGAACAACTTGATGTATTTGAACTATATGTATGAGTTTTTTTTATAAATTTGCAACTTTCTCAATATCATGTGAGAACTACATGTACTTTTGTATTACTTCACACAATTCATGTCCTAAAAAAGAAATAAGAATGTAATATCGTTGTTCATCACTGATCGACCATATAAAACAGTGTGTCACTGACTGCTCACAGCTAAACACCGACAAACATTTATACGCCCCCCCCCCCCTTGTGACCAGAGACCATCTTTTCTCTTTTCAGAATTTCAAAAAAAATCAATGATATAATCGAACATAAATTATGTGAGGGGAAAACTGTACAATTAAAGAATGTCAATTCATAGGTTATTGACCCGTTGGGTACTTTTAGATGGAATAATAATGATAGAATTCGATGCGTGTAAGGAGAAAGGATATCCGAACGGGAGTATCACTATGTTTGCTTCTCATCAATGGGACCGAGTTCTCATATTGATTACATTCAAGGTTATTATATTCTTTATGATAGTATACACATTGTTCTGGTAGATCAATTCTTCTTGACGCACTTCTAAAAAAACACTAACTTCTCCCTTAATGATAACTCATCAAAAATTGAGCAATTTAATCCATAGTAAAACCCAAAATATAGTGCATTTAAGACAAACAAATCATTTCATAATTGTACACAACACTTCACAACTAAACATCATACTCATTAAATTGAAGTAGCAACAACATTAATTCCATAGGCGAAAAACGACACGGCGAGGCGCACATTAACTTGTAGTACGTGTGAAACATATGCCACACAGAATGATAGAACGGTCCATGACGAAGTATGGTGATTACTAGTCTGGCATGTGGAGAGCATACGCGCACATACTACAAAAGACCACTCAATTTGTCACCTGCAAAATGGAGTTCAGTGTGGGTAATAGATACCCAGCTTGGAACACGAATATATTGGTTGTGTGATACTTTCTTTTTTGCGATCAGCGGGACCTCTGCTTTTTCATATAAAGGAGAAAAATTGGTCAAAAACCGATGAGTACATTGCGAGCCCAAGCCGAGTAATGCCAGTGGAGTCTAACTATTCCTCTTTTTTAGGTGAGTCTATATTTCCCTAACGTTTTCCAAATGCACATTTTTCTAGAAAATATAATGGACATATTTTTATTTAGAACAAACAATTGTTGGGACGCATCCATTTAGTGTTACTAGCACGATGCTCTTGCGTTGCCATGGAATCAATGACTTAGAGGTGGTGAAATAATGTTATTGTCCTTTATGACGGTTGCATGATTTACGATTAGAGACGATAGCAAAAATACGGTGAGAGGCATGCAACGTCAGAGAACTTCAAATGACTATAGTAGGTTGGAAAGAGAACTAAAATCAAGATTGATTTTGAGTTGAAGTCATATTTTTGTCTTTGTTATTTACGCCTTTTACAAAAAAAAAACTGGTCTTACATGAAAGTAGTGTATTTGTTTATTTATGATACCCTTCAATTTAATGAATAAGGTGCATCCCAAAATTGACCAACAAAATGTGGGTTATATGGTATAGAAAATGTAATGTTGGATTCATATTGAAAATAAGTTTTCAACAGTATAGTTTTTAAGTCACAAAAATGCATATTATTGATGTAATTTACGGAGAATTTTAAAAAGTGTGTGTGCCTTATTTATTGGAATAGAGGCTGTAAGTCCCACGTGTGAGTAAAGTATATTTATTTATATACGTCTTTTGGAAGGTTGTAGTCCCACATGTAGGGATATGTGTATTTCTTTATTTGAGGGACACATGCAAATTCACTCTTATATATGAGCAACAGTCTGGGCCGGCTGGATTGCCATATGAGATGTGCCGCGTTGCTGTCTATTTAGAGAAGAGAAAGCCCTTAAAAGATTAGAGAAGAGAGACGGTCCAATAGCCGAGCATTAGTGTGCTCTCTCTAGCCTTAATTTTTTTTAATGTGCTCTCCCTCTCTTGTCTAAAAAATGAAAAAAGAAAACGTACTCTCTGTGTTCGGCTTGCCAAGAAGGAAACGACAACGGCCACTGCATGAGGCAGGCTAGTGCAGCAAGACAAATTTTTTAGGGGAAAATTTTGTTTTTGCTGCTCTGGATTTTACAAAAAATTTCTTATGCCACTCTAGATTTTGACATTTCACTTTTGCCACTCTTAGGTTTTGACAATTATCACAATTGCCATTTTGTGGCAAAAACAAAAAAATTCGAGTGGCAATTGTGATAATTGTCAAAAGCTATGAGTGGCAAAAGTGAAATAAAATTATTTTGCTTTTGCCACTGAATGGCAATTGTGATAATT
>CBMN010769082.1:0-10019 GCA_000582825.1 Hordeum pubiflorum
CCGCCCCCGCCCGCCGCCGGCCACTGGGCCGCCATAGACGACTCCGGTCTGACCCCCGACGCCCTTCTCAGCCATCCGCCTGTCGATTCCGCGCTTCCACCGGCCCCAACAGCCGTCGCCGCGGCCCCTCCAAACCCTATGGGGCCGCCCCACCGCTGCCCGGTGTTTTTCACGCCCAGACCGGTCACCGCGGCCGCAAATCCTGCCCAGGTCGTCTCTGCGGCGGTCAAGAAGCCGACGAAAGGGCGAAAGCCAGCCACCGGCGTCGGGGCTAAGAGGCAGTAGCCTACGGCCACTAGGGAGAAAGCAAAGAAGCAAAGGGCCACGGCCATCCACGGGCTGAGGCCGAGCGTCGTCCCCGAGGCGGCCATCGTCAAGGAGGTTCGCCCCACGCCACTGCCACCCATGGGGGAAGAGGAGCTTCTCTGGACGACGCCACCGGTCGCCCCACACGTGCTCGACGAAATGTCACAAATGTAGTTTTTCTTTTTTTGTCTTTCAATTTCCTTTTGATTTTATTAATTTGTATGCAACTTTGTGATTGATGTGTGGTGTTCATGAATGTAGTGTTGACGACGAGACATTTTTGCAACAAATGAATGTGGGATCCCAAGAGTATGAAACCCCATCAACCGAATATGAGGCAAACTATGATGAGGATAATGTTGACGAGTTCTATGAGGGGTTCTTGGATGAGGCTCCGAGGGGAAGAACGACGATATACACCGCAGATGAAGATAAGTTAATTGTCGTGGCGTGGAAAAAGGTGGGCCTAGATCCGGCCGTTGGCATAGAGCAACCAAAGGACACCTATTAGAGAAGGATGAAGGAGTTCATCGATGCAAGAAATAAGACCAGCAACGTGCGTACGGTGACATCTATTCGTCATCGATGGGGCACAATCTCCACCGATTATCAAAAGTGGAGTGCATGTTTGGCACAACTTGATATTATGAACCCAAGTGGCGCCAACGGCGGTGACCGGGTGAGTGTAAGCATAGTCATATTTCCATATACTTATTCATGATTCATATTTTCCATTGTTTTATATATGGCTAATTACCTTTTTCTATTGTCATTTGTAGAAAAACATAGCTCAAAACTTGTTTAAGGGAGCCGACAAGAAGGGCAAGAAGTACTAGCCGGTGAAGTTGGGCAAGTCACTCAGTTTGCATCATTGTTGGGTTGAACCTGAGAATGATGAAAAGTGGAAGAACCATGAGCTCTATGACGTTCCAAAAAGAAATAGCTCGGTGGGAGATGCCACCATTGTGGATGGCGATGAAGAAGATGATGGTGAAGCATCAAGTGATGAAAGGAAACAAAGCACCACTCCCAATTCGCTTGTTAAGACCAAGAAGCCATTAAGAAGAAAGGCGGCCAAGGAGAATGGAAAGAAGACCAGATATCATGACATCAAGGAGTCAATGGAGGCAATGATGAATGCTCGCAAAGTGATGAACGAGGAGAGAAAGGCCATGAAATTGAAGGAACTAGAAGAGCAAAGACATGCGGAGCAACGGAAGGTGGCATTGGAGAAGAGGAGGGCAGCGGGCGAGGAGCCTAACGCGTCCACAGAGGAGAGGAAGGTAGCTATGGAATAACAAGCCCGAGCTATGGAGCAAGAGAAAAAGTTAATGTTAATGGACACTAGTGGCATGGACGAGAAGCAAAAGGCATATGTGGAGCTTTGTCGCGATCGTGCTGGCAAAGAAACAAATGATGGCAACCTTCGGAGGAGGGTTTATGAATGCAATGGGAGGCATTAGAGGTGGCTACATGGGTGCCATGAACAATGCTATGTGATGAGGCATGGGGGCTTTCAACGGAGGGTTCATGGGTGCTATGGGATGTGGCATGGCCGACGGCTTGGGTGGAGCTATGGGAGGTAGTGGCATGGCCATCAGCTTGGGTGGTGCTATGGGAGGTTATCCCATGGTTGACGGCGATGGATATTATAACTCCCATGTGGCCAACAACACCAATGTTGTCAACGACAACGTGGATCAACAAGAAGATGCCAATGTTGGCAATGATGCATGAGAGTTATTCGTTTGTGTTGAACTATATCGAGTCATTCTAGTTTATGATGTTTGAACTATGCATTTCGCTTGTGGTTGTGTTGAACCATGTCAATGGCGAACTAGTCTTTGCTATACTATGTGGATTTGCAAAGTATTTTTATGTGTCATGATCTTGGTGATAATTTCAGTTCGTATTGTTGTTTATATGCTTGTGATTGTCATTGTTTAGCTAAAATTGCGAAGGAGAGATTGAAATAGTTACATCATCTATTCTGACACGGGTGCCCTATTATACATCATTTGGAAAAGCAGATAATGAACAAGTGATGTAAAACACCCATTTTGGTGATGTATAATTTTTACATCACCTATTTTGGGTGCCCTATTTTGTGTCATCTGTTAGAGATTCTCTTATAACCCCTTCCCCCTAATCACGCACACGTCTCATCTCTCTCCAATTGCCTGTTGTTCTCACCAGCCTGGTTGCCCACCTACGCACCCCACCCGTGAGTTTGCCTTCCATTGCATCCCCGTGTTCCCACATCACCACGCAAAATCGACCCCCTGTTCACCAGGATCCCAACTCACCTCGTCCCAAGCTCGCCACCGACCGAAGGTAGATCCGATCCCCTGCACTGTCCTAGTCCATGATGCTAACACCCGAGCGACCTGCCCATTGTGCCACCGGATTTAGGCGTTCGTGGCCTGCATCTCCTCCACATTCCTTGCCTTGCCAGCTTTCCCAAAGCATCATGCGACTGTGGAAGAACCACACGTCGGCCGGATAATAGAAGGTATGTCAATGCGCCCCCCCGCATTATCATGTGTCCTTTCTAATTATTTTTAGTTTGATAATTCTTAATTTCAGCAATGCAATTAGGTTTCTACATTCATGTGCACTATTAATTTGTTCATGTTCATTGTGTGTCCAAGATTGACTGTTCTTGGGCGTCGAATTGCGTTGTATGAGTCTCCCAACGTTCCATCATCACATGTACCAACACACATATTGTTCTCAATTCAATGTTTCCAGTAACCATGCTCTATATTGTAAGCATCATATATGTGCTTCAACTTTCTAGTTGTTTGCATCGATGGATGAGATAGCTTTATTAATCACAAAATGATCGATGCACACACATGTTGGTTACACTCAATGCTAGTTTTCTGTTACAAAATTATATGCTTCCACTAGATATGAATTACTTCAAGATAATAACAAATTGATGCTTCTTAATTTTATTGTATATTTCTACTGTCCAGATAGTTTGGGGGAAATAGGAACATATTTCTACTATGTTTTGTACTTGCTATTGTATTTTCTAGAGAATTGTTTGTATTTAACATTGTCACCATGCTTCCTATATTTTGTTGAATAATGCGAAACTAAATCCAAATATCAAGACTGTGTGACATATAACATATAGGAAGAGTACATGCTTCCTTACATAGAACTATTTGCTTCTTAATTATGGTACCATATATTCTACGCAACACCTGTTATTGCTTCATACCTTCTATACTTATGCAACATGCCTAACGAATATATACTTCTACCGGTTGTGGGCACAACCTGAGACATATATGGAGGAGAACGAGGCATGCACCAAGAAGTTTGATGACACTTGGATCTGCCCGACAATGAGGACAACCGCAAGCGAGTCTATATGAGACATATGATAATGACTTAGGAAGTATTGTACACATTATTGGTGACTTGAAATAAATAAATGTGTATCATGTCTGAAACTAATTGTATGAACGAACCAAGCTAGAAATAAACTTATGTTAGGTTAGAAGGAAATTAAATTTACAATGCAAATACCTTTGTATTGGATGGAAGTTTGATAAACAGATATATGGGACTCAATTTCTCATATGGAAACAAATTCTTAGATGTTTGACAACATCGAGGTGATAGAGACAATGAAGAATGGATGTTGCTCTTTCAGTCTATCAGCGACAGTTTTTAATGATATATATAACCTTGCGTGTGATTTTACGCATATTATTTTTGAGCATGCTCCTAGAGAGACTAATTGTAATGCCCATGATTTAGCCAAACTAGCTAGAAGTAAGGTGTGTGCGGTGTGGATGGAAGATTCACCAGTAGACTGTTGATACTCTTGTAAAATATACTATGGTGATCACCTTGCAATAAAGAGTATTTTGATGTAAAAGAATAAGATGATTTGAATATTCCAATATTGACTACAAACAGACTCAAATGAGTGAAAAAACACATTAAAACATGTCTAACATACATCTGATTTATAAAAAAGTTAGAACATCTTATAATATTGAACGGGGGGAGTATCTTTTAGCGAGTGTTCCTTACATGTATCTTGTAGTGTAGTAACGTTTGTTGATGCAACTACAAAACATAATATCGAGAGGAATCCCTCAACACAACATTTGAGGGTATCCTAGGTCTTAGAAGGCGCCTGGAGGGTTGCATGCATCGGCAAGAGAGGGCTCTTGTGGAAGCTGATAGCGAAACCAATGGTGGGGATAAGGTGTCGATCATCTCCTTGAGGCGACGCGATGCCCCATTGACAGTGTGCCCTAAGGGGTCTCGGACCATGTCGGTTCCAGCATGGTGAGCCAGGCTGAGGACCCCAAGGCCGGGTCTACCCTGGGCCACATTGGGAGGCCCATGGCGAAATACACGAAGATTCCGGAAGACTTAGAGTACAATCCGGAGATACTGGAGCCGTGGAGGCCTCTACCTCCACTGACGTAGCCTACCTAAATTTGTAACCCTAGGACCCCTGATATGTTATATAGGGGGAGGGGGTCTTGGCTCATCAATAGAAGATACACTTAATCAGTGGTGAAGCCAACAGTCTGGAAGGTTTGGCCCCTGCCATACCTAACATCTGCCATGAATACTAGGTCTATACAGTACTTCATTGAAGACTTGATCCAAACCGCATATACTACTAACCTCTTCCACACTTGGAAATTGTTTTTACACCCGTCACTGCACTCAATCTCTTGGTATTAACCTGTACTTTGTACACAACCAATGCAATATACGAGAGCGGGAGGAGGGTATTATCTCTTACATGTGATACCAAACCTGGGTAAAACCTTGCCCCTTTTACCATCGTGCCAAGTATCTTAACTAGGATAACCGAGGGATCTGCCAGAACCAGCTCTGACACCCATCATCAGCGCACACGATGATCACAGTAACATTTGTGTACCGGAGCACCAGGCACGGGGTGTCATCAAGGAGGATGTGACAAAGAAGACCATCATGCTTCATATGCTATTGGAGAACATCATAAATGAGCAAAAACGTATATGGTGAGAGAGGATCCCCTTGACGTAGGTCCCCACAACAATCAATCCATCTCCATGGGAACAATTAAGGACGATGGCAAGACCATAATGTTTTCACCGTCTTAGGTGAACTAAGTTGGACGACTCATGTGAGTCATAGAAGTCTTTGAAGTTAGTCAAGCTTTTGAGACATGACATGTTGTTTGATTGCGGATATTTGTGTTCATTTTTGTTTAGTGTCTTTGAGAAATAAAGTCCAACCATATAGTACCAATGCTTGGCTCGAGCACATAGACTACTCCGAGCCGTGCCATGTCGCATCATAAGCTAAAAAAGACCGGGATTCACCTCTCTACTTGGAGTAGAGGATTATTCTCCAAGGCTAAAATCCAACATCATGCCGCTCTCTTGGTCATCCTTCACCTTTACATGTCTCACGAGTCACACATTCTCTTCCCGAGGGAGGCAAACCACCGTGTGAGGTTTAAAAGAAGGTTTATAGGCTTGGCAATTCCAAGAAAAAGCCAACATCATGAAGGTGGGTTCCCTTTTTGAAAACCTTCACATGGCCAACCTACATAGGCTCAATTCGTCCAATGTCGTCCTTCTCCCAAAAATGAGAGGGCTGAGGAAATCTCCAAATGTCGACCCATTAGTTTCATCCATGCGGTGGCCAAAATCATCGCAAAGATCCTCACCACCGGTCTTAGGAAGCATATGCATGGTCTCGTCTCACATGACTAGAGTGCGTTCATTAAATTGATAAGCATACATGATAATTTCATGTACGCACGGAACCTCGCATGCCTGCTTCATAAGGGAAAACCCCCCATCCCTCATCTTCAAGATTGACATATGTAAAGCATCCGACTACGTGAAATGGGAAAATATCATCGATCTCCTCCAACAAAGGGACTTTCCTAGTGTTTTCCATGATTGGATCACCGCGCTTCTTTGCACCTCCACCTCATGGGCGACGAGTCCTTTTGAATGGGGTGCCCTGAAGCTCCATTGCTCATGGGCGTAAGCTCGATAGGAAGCCGCCACCCCCTCTGCTTTTCATCACCGTCATTGACCCGCTTCAAAGAATTCTTGAGGTGGCAACCTCCAAGGGGCTGTTCCGCAAGATCCGCGCCTTGGCACCATCTTACGCACCTCCCTCTATACGGACAATGCCATGGTTTTCATGGCGCCTGTCAAGGGGGACATTGACAATCTCTCCAACATTTTACGACTCTTTAGAGATGGCACAAGCCTTGCAACCAAATTCCAAAGGAGCTCGGTGGCTCCCATTTGTTGTGGCCACATGAACTTACCACATGTCCTCCAATGCCTTCCAATAAAGCGTATGTCCTTCCCCATGAAGTACTTGGGGCTACCTCTCTCAGTTTGGCAACTGAGGAAGGTGGACTCAATTTCTTGAGGATAAACCGGCCATCAGATTGGTTCCATGGGATAGCCAAAATATTACATCCATTGGTCACACAACCCTTGTAAAATTGGTGCTCTCCTCCAAAGCGATGTATTTCATCACCCCTCTTATTGTCCCTCATGTCACTCTCTACAACGTCAACAAGCTCGAGTTGGCCTTCCATTGGCGAGGAACATACAAGGCCACCGATGCAAAGTGAAAAGTTAATTGGGAGACCGTGTGTCGGCCGCTTTCCCTCAGTGGCCTTGGTGTGTTCAACACCGAAAAAATTACAAAGGCACTTAGACTCCGCTGGCTATGGTATGAGTGGGATGAGCCTTCAAATATCTAGGTCGGGATGGAAAAAACCATGTGATGAGGCGGAATATGACTTCTTCTATGCCCAGGCTACCATCACGGTTGGCAACGGTGCACGCATGTCCTTTTGGGACTCTCCTTGGATACAAAACAGGAAGCCAAAGACATTGCACCCCTCATTTTTGAGGCATCTACACGTAAAAGGTGGAAGGTTAGGGAGGCCTTGAAGGATGATGCTTGGGTCTCCAAGATCAAGATTACGCCAAGTTTCTCTATTGACCAATTTCGACAACTCGTTGAGCTTTGTGTCATGTTGCGTGACTTCACCCTACAGGAGGAGATGGATGAAGACATTCTTTGGAAGCACACCAATTATGGCGTCAACTCGGCGGAGTCTGCCTAATGCTCAATTCCTTGGTATTGTTCAACCCCCTTCATACCAGGCCATTTGGAAGTTTGGGTCTGCCGAAAGTCAAGTTATTTGCTTGGTTGGACACCCAAAACAGATTATGGACTACAGATAGATTGGCTAAACAAGGATGAGAAAACTATGGGCTTTTCCCATTTTGGAACCAAGTCCAGCAATCGGAGGACCACCTCTTCTTCAAGTGCAGTTTTGCACTAAGACTTTGGGATATGCTCAAGTAGTGGTTGCAATTGGAATGCATCGACACCTCCTCTTGGCATTTGGTGCATTCCACCAAGGAGTAGTGGGTCCGGCAATCTAATGATAACACCTCCAACTACAAAGCGCTCGTTGACTATGCTCAACTCTTGGTGATTTGGAACAAACATAATGCACACATCTTTTGCCACAAGAGCGCCCCACCAATGATTCTTCTCCAGCACATTAAAAAGGAGGCGGCGCTTCGGGTCGCCACGGGCGCCAAACATTCAGGGGGGGGGAGTACTATTACGCCACGAGAGAAACAACTTTCTTGTAACCAAGGGTGTGTTGTTACACAAACTATCAAAATCTATTATATTCTTAGAGCATCTACAACCGCATATATATGATTTGGTCACGCGTGTGCGGCGAATGACTAGGGAACCCATATATTGTTGCATCCACAACCATGTACCTCATATCCATGAAACACATGTAATGTACAAAATTAACCTACGTAGATTGATACGTCTCGGATGTATCTATAATTTTGGATTGTAATGCTATTATATTCTTCTATTCTTTATACACCATTTTATATCATTTTAGGTAACTAACCTATTAACCCAGTGCCTAGTGTGAGTTATTGTTTTCTGCTTGTTTTGGTTTTACAAAAAATCCATACCAAATAGAGTCCAAGAACGATGAAACTTTTTGATGATTTTTTCTAGACCAAAAGAGACGCTAGAGGCTTCGGGGAGTCCAGACAATAGACTAGGCAACGACAAGGCACGAGGCGCGCCCCACCCCCTTGTGGGGCCCCTGTAGCTCCATTTACCCTAATTACTGGCCTATAAATTCTCAAATATTCAAAAAACCCCAGAGGAGGCCCCGAAACAATTCTTCCACCGCCGCAAGCATCCGTTCTTCCGTGATCCAATCTGGATGACTTTTCCGATACTCTGTCGAAGGGGGAATCCATCACGGAGGATTTCCTTCATCAAACTTGTTGCCTCCCTAATGATGTGTGAGTAGTTTACATAGGATCTACGGGTCCATAGCAGTAGCTAGATGTCTCTCTGTCTCTCTCTCTCTCTCTCTCTCTCTCGTGTGATCTTTCAATACAATGATCTCTTCAGAGACCTATTCGATGTAACTTTTGCGGCGTGTTTATTGGGATCTGATGAATTGTGGGTTTGTGATCAAATAATTCATTGAAAGTAACTGAGTATTTTCTAAGATATATTATGTGTGATTTTATAGCCTCGTATTTCTCTTTGATCTATCCGATTTCTTTGGCCAAGTAGATTGATTTGTCTTCAGTGGGAGAGGTGCTTGGTAGTAGGTTCAATCTTGCGGTGACCTTACTCTGTGACAAGAGGTGTAGCAGGGCACGTATTGTTTTGTGGTTACTAAGGGTAAAACGACAGGGTTCAAAGATATTATTTGGTCTTACTTTGTCTATATTATGTCATCATGCTCCAAGCATTACTCTGTTTGTTGTGAACTTAATACCTTAAGATGCACGCTGGATAGCAGTCGAGGGGTGGAGAAGAAATAGTAGTAGATGTGGATGGATGTCAGTCTATTTGTCTCGGACGTAATGCTTATATTGATCATGCCATGAATAACATCATAATTATGCGTTTTTTATCAATTGCCCAATAGTAATTTGTTTACCCACCATTGCTATGCTCATGAGAGAGATGCCTCTAGTGAACTCTGTGGCCTCTGCGTCCATTCACTTTATATTTATTAAAACCCTAAAAATATCATTGGTGCAATTTGTTATTTTTTATTTCATTCAATATTTATGTATCCATCATTATCAAAATTGATCCTTGCAATTAACGAGTACAAGGGAATTGACAACCCTCTTGCTCGCGTTGGGTGCAAGTATTTGTTGTGTGTGTGTGTGCATTACTGTTGATGTTCATTTGCATGAGTCTCCTATTGGTTAGATAAACCTTGGTTCTTAACCGAGGGAAATACTATCTTCTACTATACAACATCATCCTTTCTCTTTGGGGAAATCTCAACGCCTATCACAAGTAGTAGAAGAATTTCTTGCGTTGTTGTCGGGAGGCTTCACCAAATTACCGAGGTACATGCACACACACCTCATTTGCTAGTTTTATTTCTTGCCTAGTTATGCTATCCTTATTGTTGACTCAGAAGAATAGAAAATAAAAATGATAGACATATGGATCTTCATCCAGTTGCTATCTTTCGAAATTTGTTGCATGTCATAAAACTAATGACGAAGTGATAAAAGTAAATGCTATTGGGATACATTTATTNAATGAAAAGCATGATTGCAATGATGTTAATGTGAATTCCATGAAAATTAATTGTGCTAATGATCATGATT
>CBMN010769105.1:0-10362 GCA_000582825.1 Hordeum pubiflorum
TTCTTGACATCACTGACATAGTTAAACATCAATAATCCCTCAAAAGTTTAGTAAAAAATCACCCCCAAAGTTTCTATTTTTATTGGAGAAAGTAGGATGAAATCACATAGATGTGCTTAACAGCAAACCACCTAAAATTCGTCTCTCCAATCTTAATCTATTGAACCACCCCTATTATAGCCACATGTAGTCCCAGAAATTGTACTGGGACAACATCATATGATACTTATCGTTCAACCTTTATGTATAGAATATCCTAATGTTACTACGAATATCCGTAAATAATTACTGGACACACATTATGTAAATTATTCAATGCCACATAAAGAAACTTCAAAGAGTAAGACTAACATCATCACAAAAATAATAAAGGGATATGAACATCATCAGATCCAACTATATTAATAAAGGAGTTAAATACATTGGATGTGCCTCGATTTGTCATGCATGGTTAGTTTACTGCCTAAATTGCAAAATACATGAAACTGGTGCTTGAACTTGTTCGGGCGTGTAAATACGGTGCCTCCATCTGTATCCGGACGTACGTCTAGCCCGCATGGTATAATATAACATAACATAATTTCGAATGAAATTTGAAAGTCACTTAGAGCACATGCATACTTTTTGTATGAAAACAATCAACTCCTTTTGAAACTTGTAAGTGCCCGTATTTAGCCTAAAAATGTGCTCAGTGGCCTTTGTGATCTAAAATTCCGCTTTAGTTGCTATGTACCTCCTCAGGCCATGTTTATTTGTGTGTCACTTCTATGGACCTGCACAAGTTTTATTTTCATTTTTTAAGTTCTTTATTTTTATTTGTCATATTATTTTTACAATTCAGAAAAAGAAATTTAAGGAAAAAACTACAACTTCCATAAACTTCAAGAAAGTGTTAGTGCATTCGGAAAATGTTTAACATGCTGTTGAAAAATGTTTCACATGTATTTAAAAATTATAATGTGCATTTTAAAAATATTCGTCTTGCATTAAACAATTGTCAATGTGTATTTTAAAAAAGTTCAACATGTATTAAAAAATTATTTTGTAACATTGTGAATAATTGTATTAAAATTCCAATAAAATAGTTTTTATTGCATGTTGAACAGTTTACAAAATACAACATTGTCAATTTGTTAAAAATTGGATATTTTAGAAATACAATGAGGATAACCACTAAGAGTGTGTTCTTGTAGTCCAGAATGAACATACATAAATTTATACAATAATTTCTAATATAGGTTGAGATATTTCAATCCCCATAATTTTTTGAAAAAATTCATGTCTACCTTTTTGAAGTACGCAATATTAAAAGTAGGATGAACTTCTTTTTTAAAACTTGCAATTATAGACCTATTTTTTTTCTAATTAATTTCTTGTTTGAAATTTTAAAATTATTTCTGTGAAATGAAAAAAATCAAAAAGGGTTTTCATTTAATGATGAAATTAAAATGGATAATTAGAAAAGTATTTTTGGATTTTTAAAAACTTTCTAGTATGAAAGCCTTTATGCTCGTATTCATAAGATGCGATTTTGGATAAGATAGGTGGAAGTTGTAAGTCCTATTGCAAGAATACTGCACTTTTCATAATTGTCAAATATTTCAAATAAAATATAATTGCATATTATATTTTTATAAGGGAAATTTTAAGTCCCATGAAACTAAACAGGAACTAGGAAAAAAATTAAAATCGATAGATAACGCATTCCCCGCCACATGCCTTGCTTATGTAATTAAATAAAACATAAGGTGGTTTATGTAAAAAAAATCCTCACCCGCGGAGTACCAAGGACTTTCCCCGCTCTCGGCCACTTACTCACGGCAACGCTCGCGTGCCGCGTGGATTAGACGTACGTTCGGATACAGAGGGACGCACCGTATTTGCATGACCGGATAAGTTCGAGCATCAATTCGTGTATTTTTCAACTTTAGGCACCAAACTGGCCGCGCGGGACAAGTTGAGGCACCTCCAACATATTTAACTCTTAATAAATCTCATGATACAATCAAGATCAAATTCTTCAAGAACATGTAAAAGAGAGACTGAACACAAAGCTACTAGTACATACCATCAGCCTCGAGGATGAACTACTAACACATCACAATGGGAAAATAGACCTAGCTGTTGGTGATGGTGATAACGGAGATGTCCTCAACTGCGTCATGGCACCACCGGGGAGAGGGGGAGGGCCTGCTCCTTTTTCGTCTTCCTTGGACCTTCGAGGAGAGAGGGATCTCAACCCTTGATTGGGTTTCTCTTTTCCGTCTCCTCTTTTCACTTTCGTTTTTTGACCGAGCATCATTTCTTTAATATCCGGGGTTCTATAACTCTGATCCGGCTGAATTTTTAATGCGATTCTTTTTCATATAAATTAGTTTTGATGCGGCCAAAATAAAGTCCAAACCGCATAAGGATCTCCCACACGGGTAGGGGGTAGCCACACCATGAGGTCGTGTGGGGTCCTCGGGCACCGCCTTACGATTATTCCTTCTCCCAAAAATCCGATATACTCAATGAAAATTTCATGAAAATTTCTAGCTCATTCCTGCTCCATGAAGTTTTCACCTAAAAACCCAAAAACAATAGAAAACAGGAACTGACCTCTCGCATTGCATTAAGATGTTAGTCCAAATAAATATTGTGCCATCAATATTTGATGTAAATATAGCATGAATACTTCATAAATTATAGGTACGTTTGAGACGTATCAGGGGTTCATAACTACAAGTGTGCTAACCCGAATTCAACTACATAGACCACAATACGAGTGCAACTGGGGATGGGATGGGATTATCATGACAGTTACATGTCAAGCACTAGATACGCAACTCCAAGTCTTATAACCCGACTACAACTTCATGAGAAACAAACAAGTGCAACCGAGGTTGCGGAGGGGTTTGTCGGATCTAGTTGCATGTCCACAACTAGACATGCAACTGCATGCATTGTTACTTGACCACAACTGCATGAACACAAAGAGACCACAACTAGGGGACCGTGGTTGTCGGGCTAGTTGCATGTCAACCACTAGACATACAACTACAAGCATTTTAACCCGACTGCAAGTGCATGAGCACAAAGTGAGTGCAAATGCGGTTGGGAGGGGGTTTTCGTGATAATTATGGGCTAGTTTTATGTCCACTTCTAAAGATCACTTCTAAAGATGCAAGTCGAAGTATTATAAATTGGCTACAACCGCAAAATTACGAAGCGAGTGCAACTGGGGGAGGGGAAGGGGTTGCTGGGCCAATTACATGTGCACAACTTGACATGCACAACTGCATGAGCACAAAGCGACCGTGCTTGGGGTTGAGAGGGGGTTGTCAAACCACTTTGCATGTCCACCATTTGACATGCATCTACAAGCCTTGTAACCTGACTACGACTACATGAGCACAACATCGACTGCAACTGGGGTCATAAGAGTGGTTGTCGGTTCAGTTACATTTCCATCACTAGACACGCAACTACAAGTGTTCTAACAAGACTGCAACTACACGGGCCACAACACAAGTGCAACTGGGGTGGGAGGGGGTTGTCGGTCCGGTTGCATATTCACCGTCGTACATGTAACTCCAAGCTTTGTAACCCGACTGCAACTGCATGTGGCACAAAAAGAGTGTAACTGAGTCGAGGAGGTAGTTGTTGGGGCGAGTTGCAAGTGTAAACACTCTACACCGACTGCAACAGCATGAGAACAAAGCGACCACAACTAGGGTTAAGAGGAGGTTGTCAAACCAATTGCTTGTCCACGACTAGACATGCAACTTCAAGTGTTGTAACCTGACTACAGCTGCACGAGCACAAAGTGACTCCAATTGGGGTCGGAAGGGGACTTGTCGGGCCGGTTTCGTCTCCACCGCTAGACGTGCAACGACATGCATTATTACGCGGCTACACCTACATGGGCAACAAAGCGATTGCAACTAGGGACTTGGAGGGGAGTTGTCGGGCCCAATTGCATATCCCCCATTAAATACGTAACTACAACTGTTGTAACTCGACTGTAACGGCACAGGCACAAAGATACTGGAATTAGGGTTAGAAGGGTTGTTGTCGGGCCAGTTGCATGTCCATCACTAGACATGAACTGCAAGTATTGTAATCTGACTATAGTTGCACGAGTACAAATCAACTACAACTGGAGGCTCGAATGGGTTTTGGGGCCACTTGCATGTTCGTTCTTTTGCATGTCCACCTCTAGACATGCAATGGCAAGTGACCGGACTGCCGCAATATGATTGTAACTCGTGGGTGGGCCAGTTGCATGTCCACATTTTATGTTCATTTTCATGTTGTCCTTGTCACGCTCCGCAAGTTGCACGTGACACACCCATACTTAATTAGAATTTGTCGCAAAACTCAGACAGTTGATGCAGGCGTGATTTATTTTCCTTTTGTATTTTTCGTCTAGTACCAATTGGTTCAGCTCGTAGTCTAAAAAAGATAAACAATTCAGACCTATACCTACTAATAAATGGATTACAGCTTCTGCACGTCTGTCCTACAAGTATCCCTGAAGTTGTCATAAATTACCCTCTATGCCATCTATAAGTAAGAAAAAATGATATGGTTTTCCTTCACAAGTCGTTGCACCGGTCTTTAGTCTATTACCCATCGACCCACAAATTTACCACTAGCAGCAAGCAGCCCATCGGCCGAGGCCTTGCCCCTCCACCCAAGAGACCCAAGATCGACCTGGCCTTAACACATTTTTCTTCCCTTTTTTTTATTTTTATTTTATCGGGCTTATTCAAATATTTTTCAAAATATTCATATATTTCAAACTTCGCTCAAAATCCAACTTGTTATATATGAAAAAATCTCGAAAAAATGTGTAGACTTCATATATGTTTTTATATTGCATGTTACTAATTTTAAAATAAATTCAGGATGCAATCTTAATTAATACCTTCTTTATATGGGGTATTTTGGAAATGCCTAATATAGGTGTTTTTAAATCATTTAAACTGGCTACATATGATAGTTTTGGACAATAATAATGCTCTTATGCACAAGTTACCGTTGAGTACTAAAATATATCTCTCTATTTTTCATCCTAATACAAAAATTGTTGGGCATCACTAAAGAGGAACGACAACAAAGGCGTAAAGAGATAATGATACTTAGGTAGATATTTTTGTTGTTTAATAAATTGAAAACACCTTGAGTACACTTAAAAAATTATCCCACCTTTATGTTTGTGCGTAACATCACTTATCATGTTGTTTATGGTGGAGCACAGTGAAAAATTTCAAGGAATTTGATGATGTCGTGGGATGTGTGTATCAGGATTTTTTTTTCCAGTGCAACGCACGAAGATGTTTGCTAGTGACCTCTAATATGTTCAACCTGACACTAAATTACGTACCAAGCCTAACACATACATAGTTGAAGGTGTATATGCAAAAAAGAAAAACATACATAGTTGAAGGTCCATGTGCAAAAGAAAAAAAAAACACATAAGCACAGGCACATGGTAGTACGTACAGAACAGCCCAATATCAACCCATGTTTACTGGCTCACACAACCCAAAAAACGCATGAAAGGAAAATCGGAAACAGGAAGAAAAGGAGACATCAAGCTTAAAACTGTAGCAGCCTGTACGTGCTGTTGATGTCAGCTGATTAAGACCAAGTAAATCTCAGTCAGCTGAGGGCCAAACGCTCATACTCCCTTCGTCCGGAAATACTTGTCCTGAAAATGAATAAAATGGATGTATCTATAACTAAAATAAATCTAGATATATCCATTTCTAGGACAAGTATTTCCGGACGGAGGGAGTATATATTTGTTTTTAATCTGTATGAGTGGTCAATCGTCTATTTATTAAGGGTCAGTCCATCCTTTATTATATGTTGTGATTTTTTCTTAACATTGTACGCTCGTACATATGCGCATACACTTATCCCTAACAACACACGTATGTTGTATGATGTGTATTTTTTTGAACACTGTAAAAACACTGACGCTCATATATATACGCATACATTCATCCCTATCAACCCACCGCATACCCTACTTCTACGAGCATCTCCGGCACATCAACTTGAGATTGACGAAGTCGTGACAGACGTCTTTATAGTCGACGGAAACGTCTCCTCCAAATGAACGCACATCGTCGGAAGGTCTGAAAAAAATCCAGAAAAATGCGAGCATCAATGTGAGTCCTATTTTTTTAACATTGTATACAAACACATACGCTCATACATACATACATAAATACGTACATACACATACTCATCCCTATAAACGCATGCATGACACTTTATTTCTATAAGCACTTCCGAGATACTGAGGTGGCACATCATCTTGAGATTCACGAAGTTGCCACATACACCTTTGTAGTCTATAGGAACATCTCCTCCAAATAAACACACATCGCTGAAAGGCCTGAAATAAATCCAGGAAAATACAAAACGTCTCCTCCAAATGAACGCACGTCGCAAGAAGGCCAGAAATAAATCTCCGAAAATACAAGCACAGGTGTCAAGTCCTATTTTTTTAACACTGTACAGACACAGACGCTCATACATATACACACACACTCACCCCTATAAACGCACACACATTCTATTTATATGAGCACCTCGGAGATACTGAGTTGATACATCATCTTGAGATTGATGAAGTCGTCACACATGCCTTAGTCATCAACGGGAACGTCTCCTCCAAATGAACGCACATCGTCGGAATGCCTGAAATAAATCTAGGAACAATGCAAGCACCAGTGTCATGTCTAGGACTTGAATCTTGGTGGACTAGGGTTATCACTTCCTAACCATCCAAATTCATGTGTATGTTGCGTATTCGATTCCGCGTTGCGGTCTACTTTCTCGCCATGTCTCCCATACGTCTGATCGTGAGTATAGTTACCTATGACGATGTCTATTTGTGGTTTTAACTAATCTAGGTTTTCTTACCGCTTAATGAAAATCGCAAGGTAGCCATAACATTCGTGTCCTGCTTATTCTCTCTCTCTCTATCAGTTCGCAGCCACAACACATACAGAACAGGCCGAGGCAGTATAAGCGTGCAGCAGCGCATCTCCCCTAGCGTCTCCCAGCAACACGCTGCCACGCCTTTACCCCGCGGCTATGGCAGCTGGTTGTGACCTGCAAGCAGCGCCTTCATGTACCATGAACTTCAGGTGGCGTTGGACGAATTAATAGCCCTGGTGTGTCCCGGTCTTTCTCATGTGCGTTCTACAACATCGCCTTCGGTTTGCAGAGCTCTGCCCTCCCTTCGAACAAATCTTCACCCAGGCGAACTGCATACTCTTTCGCCCATTGGGCGAGACTTGCAACTCATCGTGTCACCCTTAGTTGGTGTGCATTGTTTATGTCGGCGCTGCTCTTCATGCTACTCAGCTTGATATCCGGCTAGGAGGCCACACAATTGACGTTCGTGAATAAAATGCCATGGCCGAGGTTGTTGGCGTCCGACATCGGAGACCATGGTAGGAAGCAACGCACCATTGTGTGTTATTCGGCTAGGTACATAATTTATTCTTTGAGGTCCCAGTGTTGTTCTTCTTATTTGTTTTGTTGCTCCGGGTGCTTCTGCCCGAGTCTTACCTAGAGACCAAACATGAATGCCTCTCTGCCGATGGGATCAGGTTGTACCAGTTCATATGTATGGGTATGGACATCCTTCGCTAAGTTTACCCCAAGCTATTTACATATGTATAATTACTGTTGTCTATTTTCTTCACCTCATTGATCCATGGTTTTACTTGCTATAGGTTCATACTATATCTGAGATTCATATTATTTATCCATTCTTGATTTTTTTGGAGGTTCCATAGTTGCTAGCAGTTGACTTTTGCGTAAGAAAAGTTCATTGTTGATGGAAATATGGCCTCATTCTCCGCCCCAGTTTTGTGCTCGGTGATGTCTTACCTCTCCTTTGCCTTTCTCATGTTCTTCTTAGTTTGTTGTATAATGGTAGCAAAATGACAGTTTTATTGTGTAAAATGTATGTGAGTTCCTTAGAAAAAGCATTGGTGCTTGGAATACATGGAACTATTATTTTATTTGGCTATAAGACATTTCAGATGGACTATGACACTCCTAATTTTTTTTGTATGAAGATTGAATGTGTAGACTGGCAGTAAAGTTTTTCAAGGATCTATCGCTAATGAAACTCTTCCCTTGCATGTAAGAACCTACATGGTCATGTTATGTTCCTCAAAAAATAGAAAAAATATTAATGGCCAAGATCATGATTGACTTGAATTGGAAAATCGATCTCTGAATAGAGTGGTCAAGATCTAAAACACACACCTCTAGCGCTCTTTCACTTTAAATAACATGCAAAACAACAAGCACACTACACGACTATCAATGGCACACCCAACCATCTTCCCGTCTGAACTCCTTCCTGATAACGGTAGCAAAGCCATCAGAATACTAGTCATAGTTAGCCATGACACCAAACTCTATCATGTGGAAAATAACTTCCTTGCATGTTGCCATGACCACCTTAGCTTACAAATGAGAAAGTACAGGGACCTTGATGAACTCGCTAACTTTACAGATACTTTCACGCCGTCGGCTCGCTTCTAAAAACATCGTTTGTGTTTCCCTCAGCAAAAGAAATCAACATGGGCGCACACACACATGCTTTCTGATGGGCGCGACATGCAGCTGCGCCTCTGCCCGCTAGTATTAATATTACACCTTGCACACACTTACAGTTGTGGCCCAATGCTAATATCTCATGTACCCGTCGCCAGCGTAGCGTATTGATGGAGCTGGATGTCATCCTAATTTGCAGGGACTGCTGCCCTGTTCACTTGGACCAGGCGAAGCATCCTTATCTTCTTGTTTTTTTGAATTAAGGAGCATAACTTTCAATTTCATTTATCGAAAAAGTCTTTCGCGTCGCTTTATATATTAAGCAATGATCAATATACAAAATGGAAGCAATCCGACACCACACACACCCAAGGGCAGATACAAGGGAGCTGACGAACACCAACACTACTCCAAATACCCCAAAGCAAACAATAAGTAGATAGATAGAACTTAGCTAAGGATCTAAGGAGCACTCCACCGTGAACGAGTCATCGCAAGGAAACGAAGCCGGAACTCGACGAATCAGGGACTCCAAAGTGGTGCTTCGAGGGAAGAAACAACACCCGAGAGCCGCCACCACCCGATCCACTAAATCGAGGTTTTCACCCGGAGTAACATGAAGGACGCAACACCACCGATGGATCCTTCAAGAAAAGAAAGATGCATGGACGCTGCCGCCATCAGTCTGGCCAGAGCTAGACGAGGTTTTCACTCCGGCCACCACCCTCCGCCTCCGCCTGGTGTACGACCCTACATGAGAGCGTCGGTCACACCACCACCGTAAAGTGTCGAAGGCCCGCCCCTATGCCGCCCACGCGGCCATTACAACGAGCTCGTCGGTGCCCGGGCCACGAGCTCTGCCTGTAGCTCCCACCACCATGGTCATCGCCTTGCATCCACATACTCCATGGACCATCAAAGGTATGGGGTTTGAGCCGACCAACAGATCTGTAGCACCATCGAAGCCGCCGGTGACCATCCCTCCCTGAACAACGATCTGTGAGGCTTTAGGCCTAGAAAAGGGGAGGGAAGTTGAGCTCGTCCAAACCGGCATGCCCCTACGCCGGGCTACCCGTCCATCCATTAGCCTCCCATGCGTCACTCCTAATGCCCTACCATGGCCTCCGGACAGATCTACGCGATGAAGAGGCAGCCACCCGTCTATCGGCAAGGGCGGCTGGATTGACCGCACGCTGCCGTCGAAGAAGATCTCGAGAGGTGCTAGCACATTGACTGGTACCTGCACACCAAACAGGGTAGTGTAACACTTTTGTAGAAGTATCCCAATATGTAACCGTCCCAACAAAGGGTGGAGGACAGTATTTATGGAGGCACTTCTGTCACACACAAGGTGTTACAGTTCTTGCATGAAGTAACTGGTTGAACTTCTGCAAATACTATTATTGTCCTCGATAAACGATAAACCAAATATGCTAATATAAGGAGAGTTTAAAAGTGTACTAAATCAAATAGTGGAAGTAAATAGCAAGAATAAAAAATATAGATTGTATGCCTGCAATGAAGAGATTAGGTGCGGAGAGATTTCTGTTCATGGTAACATATATGAATTGTGTGAGTGCAACGGTAATAATAGTTACCTTGTATTGTACTCATAGTATTTGATATAAGTGTTCTATATGAGGTTCCCTCTAGGGTTATTAAACTCGTCCTCTCAGGGTTACATTTCATTCTATGGTCCTGCTTCTCCGTTGCCACAGACACTGGTGCAGCGTCGTGCTATACAAATTTTTTTTAATCCCTTTCCGCGACGTAGTTCTAAAC
>CBMN010769136.1:0-12306 GCA_000582825.1 Hordeum pubiflorum
ATTCATACATCACAATCGTCAGAGAATAAAATTTTGAGGCATGTAGTGAAGTTAAAAGGTTTTGCAAGGGAATTCAAAGAAGCACTCGAAATAAAGCATCCCGGTTGGAATTCCGATATATCTAAATGGCAACGTTTATTTCTGCCTAATATTCCAGCGAGCACAGACGGGTAATGAATTCATAATACAAACATTTATTTTTGTTATCACTATATTGTATATAATATAAATTTAGGAAATTGCAGGGATGTGTCTGACTTTTTGTTTTTCATTTTATGCTCTGATGAAACGGTAAAGAACTGGTCAGACCGGTTTGCACGGTGAGTATTGTCCGTTACACGTTTTAAGACATCCGACTTGAAATATTCGTGCTAACTACATATATTGCTTGTGCAGGATGGTTATGAGCTGAGGAGGCAATTCTTATTATACTTGCTAAAACATCATGGGAATGAAGCTAAAGACAACTTTCCTGATATTATGCAAGAATTTCTTAAGCGCATCAAGTAGATCTTAACAATTTGTAATGGATTTAGTTGGATCATCGCTCAATTTGATACATGGACATGTCGTCAATTTGTTTTTTTGTTATGAATTTACATTGCAAGTGAAGTGGACTTCGGTTATTAAGCAATTATGCCCATGTTATATCGTCACTACATGTGAAAATTCACATGTGTTATAATTGTATAACTCACAAAGATATTTCAAGAGCCCGTGGCAACGCACGGGCATTCTACTAGTCCCCATAATATATCATCTTTTTTATCACTGTTGTTGCCCATCTGTCTATGTTCTCGGTGGGCTTTTACGGCCCATTGGGCCCCCATTTCTCGCTCAATGGCTTACAGTACAGACTACAGAGAGAGTGAGACGAGAGATACGCGGATCTGTTCACTTGCAGTTGCAGGGGCTGGATCCCGGGGGAAGAGTTGCAGTCCTCCATTGCCGACGGGGAAGAAGAAGCATGGGATCTGGATCAGGAGCCCTGCTGGTGCTTGTGGCAGCATGTCTAGCGATTGCCCCGCCCCGCGCTCTGGCTTCTTCTCGCAGGTAAGGCCCTATTGCTCTTCCATCCCTCTGATGTGCCTGTGGGGATCTCTGGTTGGATTTGGGTAACCAGGTCCCAGGATGCCAGGATGTGTTTCTATTTCGGGATGATATGTGTCTGCCTAGCTTGATTCAGTTTCTAGGATTGGATCTTTGTTGAGTTATGGTTTGATTTGTTCAGTGGTTGATGTGGGTAGCTTTGTTTCTGCAATAGTAAATGCAGGGTCAACAAAACAACCCATGAAGTCCCCCAACCCTGCCTATTGATTTGAAGTCTTGATCACAGTCTTGCCTCTGCAATAGCAGAGACTGGTTGTGTTAATGGGTGAGATGGTCATAGGTTGGTTGTTGGCCTGAAGCTTGAGTGAAAGATGATCATGCAGTTTATGACATAGTAGAATGCCAGTTTAGCATCAGCCACAGAAAGGGGCAAGTCAGTTCTAATGAGGAAGTATTACAAACTTTTTCTCAAACACGCGCCAAATGCATGTGGCATCTTTCGCGCCAAATGTCTGTGCCTTTTTTTTAGTTAGGGAGAGACAACCATGAGGCACCCCCTGCGAAGCACAGCGCTCAAACGTGGGTGGTGGGCTGGCTCTGCACCCACACACGTGCCTCTAGCCAACTGACATTAGGTTACTTGTTGGCGTTTACCTTGAGTGAAATACTTTGATGATCACACAGTTTACATCGTCAGTTTTGTCTTATCAATTCCCAGTCAAGTAGAATGCAAACTAACATCAGCTACAGAAAGAGCCAAGTAAATTCTAATGAAGAAGTATATTAGATTTTTTTTCTCAAACACGCGCCAAATGTTAGTACTTTTTTTAAATTAGGAGAGACAACCATGTGGCACCCCCTGCGGAGCATGGTGCTCGAACGCGGGTGGTGGGCTGGCCGTACGCCTGCACGTGCGCGTCTAGCCAACTGGTCGACACCCAGTTTCCGAAATTAAATTACAATCGTATGATGTTCCATTCATGGAAGATATTAAGGTGAAATTCAATTATTACCCTTTTCAGGTTTGGTTTGGATATTGCACAACCAAAATTACTAAACTCCACAGATGGTTCATTTACTCCGAGGTCTCCAAGCTCACATGTTGATTTTGACCCTTCCAAATCAAAGCGACTCTCGTGGCATCCAAGGTTTGTCTCGTCACCTCATTATGATGTGTATCTTTATTGCTAGACTATAAACAACAGCTCATTTGATTTTCCTCTGTGCTAGCAGTTAAGCATTTGGTACCATTAATTCGTGGTGCATTTTCTATAAATAAAAAATTGTGCGGTGCGTGAAAGATCTGCTGTACTTATAGTTGTGTACTCAGATGCTCACTTCTTTTTATGTGGACAAATCCCAAGTTTCTTACCTTAATTTAGGATCTTCTTGTATGAAGGTTTTCTCTCTCACATGGAGTGTGACCACTTGGTATCTATGGTAATTTATCCCATCATCCGTATCACAGCTCAGTCCTTGCATTCAGGTTATTTAAATAAAAAACGGCTTGCATCGTGTTATTGAAGGTTATGTTTTCATTATTGCAGGCACGTGGTAAGATAGGGTCATCTGTACTTGTTACTGATGGTGCTAAAAATATTTCCCAGAACAATATTGATGCAGGCCTCATATTTCGCCTGGCTGATAGCAAGGTGAGCATACATACTACTTTTATGATATTTTCATGACGGCTCTTTGGTAACCATGCAGAAATTGTGCTCAGAGAAAAATAGAATTAAACAAACCTTGAATTAAACAAACCTCTACTTAACAATCTTCTGTCATGTCATCTGTATATAATGCTTAGCTGTGTGTTACCCATGTGAATAAATAGATATGCAACCAAATGAGGTCAGAATTATTGTTTTCTTGATATTGCAACCTGTGAAGAAACCGCACATTCTTTTGGATTCATAGTAGATGTTTAACTTTTATAAACTGAGATATATCAAATTAGAGTCTACTACTAAGCCTTGGACTGTTCTACTTCTAAATATTGATGTTTTGTACTTCTTGTGAAGGACATAGTTGTTTCGAAGATTGAAGATAGGATTTCAATATGGAGTTTCATTCCAAAAGGTATCGCTTGTTCCTTGGGATTACACTTTTGTAATTCTGAATAGCCTTGCTTGCTAGGTGTCTGGTTGTTGACATTCTTAGTGGTTTCAGAGCATGGAGAGAGCATGCAGATTTTGAAGTATGGAGCAAACCAAAGTGACCATAACAATGATGAAACTCAATCGAGCAGTGGTGGCAATAGACTTGTGACCATTTTCATGTATCTTTCTGATATCAAGCAAGGCGGTCAAACTGTTTTCCCCAGATCCGAGGTAACGGCATTATCACACTGGCGTACTTGTGAGAAGAAGTCCTTGTCAGGATGACTAGGCACACTTACATTGATATGTTCTTTCCTTAACTGAAAAGGAGATAATCTTAATCGAAAAATATATATGCACAGCTGAAGGATACTCAAGCTAAGGAACGGACATCTTCTGAATGTGCTGGTTATGCAGTGAAACCTGTCAAGGGCAACGCAGTTCTGCTGTTCACTTCAAAGCCTGACGGAGTCGCCGACAAGGACAGTCAGTATGAGTCCTGTCCTGTCGTCGAAGGGGAGAAATGGCTTGCCATCAAACATATGCATGCAAGCAAGATCGGTAAATCAAAACCTTCGACGGCGTCCGAGGATGATGGTTGCACCGATGAAGATGATAACTGTGTCAGTTGGGCCGCTGCCGGCGAATGTGACAGAAATCCGGTCTTTATGATTGGCAGTCCAGACTACTACGGCACTTGCAGGAAGAGCTGCCATGCGTGCTAGATGTTTTTTGTTTCTTGTTTTGATATATTGCCTTTAGGGATGTCTCTTAGCATTTTCGTTGTTTAATACAGGCATTGGTGTTGTAAGTGGAAAATGATTCAGCAAACTGTGCAATGCCCACAGATAATCTTTACTCTTGTCAGGAAATGTGATACATTATACATAGGTCTTGGATTGCTCTTATTAAGTTATGAAAAATAATTCTGACCTCGTTTTATTCCGTCAGACAATGTCTGCGTGCATAATCGCACTTGTCTCTGCATCTTTGCATTCCAGCAACTTCTTGGGTTCATGGATAATTTTGGGCCTAACATGCTTTCGGCTTTAACATTCTAACGTGTGTGGACTCTTATATGATCATATCTACCGTAAGAATACGCGTCTAACATTCTAGGGCAAATAATGCTTCCTAAACTCAAAAGTAGCTGGGTTCTTTTCCCTGCATACCCAAGCTATCGGTTTTATTTAGTTTTGCAATGGTAAACTTTGGCTCTTGCGTAGAACAGTTGGCTGTTGGAAGTATGGTTGCAGGAATCATCATGCTACCTAGCAAAGTCTATTTATTGATATAAACTGGAGTAAATTCTACTATTTGCTACCTAGATTTTAAGATAATATAAAGTAAATTCTATTATTGGACATCAAAGTTGTTGTAGTATATTGGAAAGTATTCCCGCCTGTCACACGGGTGACCAGGGTTCGATCCCCGGCAACGGCGTAATTTTTAGTTTCTGATGATCCCCTCCGTTTCATTTCCTTTTGTCACTGACCCCTGGAATTACATCCTTTTGTCACTGCCTCTGGTTGAAGTGTTGAAACCTTCTTTTTCTTTGAGGGAAAAAATGTTGAACATTCTAAGCTAGCATCATTTGCAAGACGCCCGACCACTCTCAGACTATTTATTCTACGTTTTTGGCCCTATTATCAAATCGGATTGGTTTTTGTTTTATAGGGTGCGTCACTGTTAATTATTTGGACCCTCCACCATTACAATGCAGGTCTTGTTGCAAAACTCTTTTTTGTTTGTCTAAAATGTTATGTCTACGGACAAAAGGCATTTCAAATTTGTTTGTTTAAGATCCTGTGTCTAAGGACAAATAATCACCAAAGCAAGCATAATCCATGACAACTTGACCATCTGCCCGTCCACCCATCCCCCACCCCTCAAATAGCTATCCAGCAGTCCTCTTCATATATTACTAAATAGCATAAAAAAAGCCATTCAACTGTTTGTTCTTTAAGAATTCCAACAATATTTGTACATCATTAACTTCCAAAATCCTTCATGCGCCCACGACCCGATATGGTTATTGGAATCCATCCGCAAGAAAGGTACATTACAGGGTCCTTTATAACACTGCTTGAAAAAACCGTACATTTTTGTTGGCTTTATTTCGGCTTCACGCATCTCACCAATCACAAGTCTATTAGACCCCACAATACGACGTTGTATCTTATGACCTAAACATATGCCGACTAGGATATAGGATTATGTGTACTCCAAGATGTAGGATTCGTCAGATACTCAGTTTCCTCGTACGTAGCTGATGACCCACACATATATGAGATCGCGACAGTTTTCGAGGAAAGAGTTTCTACCCAAATTTATTGATTCAACACAAGAGGAGTCAAAGATTATTTATAAGCTTTAGACGTTGAGTTGTTAATCCAATCACACCTAGAGAGATAACTTGCTTGTGGCAATTTATTAATAACACATTAATATGATAGCAGTAGTGATAGTAACAATAATAGAAATTGTAGTAGGATCACAACACAGTGAGAAAAGTGCAGTAGTAGTAGTTGTAGCAGAAAAGATAGCAACAAAAAGCATATGCATGGAGTAAGCGATGTGGTTGTTTGGATGAGATTCAATATGCAACGTCATAACCTAGAGCGATAACAAAGTAGCTCTAATTCATCAATCATATGTAGGAATACATTTCACAAATAGTCATGGAGGGGTAGGGTTACATGGGCCCAAGTCGGTTTACATGGCTTGTTGCCTAAATTGATCTACTAGATTACATGTCTCGGAATACAAGTTGAGAGGTATCCTTCTCAGGGAGGCCCCGCTGGTAGGATGAGGGGTCTGGGTCAACCTGAGGCCGGCCTGGCGATCGACTTTAACGGAGGTCGTGTACCCCCGATATATTGTACCGACACGACATCAAGCGAAGAGGGAAAACATTTTGGGATCTCTAGACATCCCAAAGTCAGTGAAGTTCGTGCCCACAACACCCTGAAATTGCATTAGATAAACTGATCCCACGCAATGTAGATATTATCTGTAGTGGGGTTTTCACGATATTGGTATCGTGAATCTATTGTCGCAGGATGAATGCTCTAGAGTAAGAAACATGGCAACATACTAGCGCATGAAGTTGACAATAAGCTTGTCTGAATATCCACGGTACCGCGGGATTAAAAACATCTTCAAATCTACAGCAACAAAAAAAAAAACTCCACAACCAGTTGTAAATCCGATGCAACATGCTAGTTGATAAAAATGCAACTCCAGGCATCCCATAGCTGGTGAAGATCATCCCCACAAGAATAAACGAACCATTTCTCTTGAAAAAACACAATAGACATGCAATTAATTAAATAAGCGAACCGTGTTTGAAGAAAGGCAGCTCAAAGAGCACACTCATAAAGGAAAACAAAAAACAAAGATCCAAACTAGATATTGATTCAAAGACAAAAGATAACCTAAAGCAATCCAATCAAAGACGTCATACTCTTCGTGGCAATGAGTAGGCCACCGATCGTGGTGAACTATGGTTTAAATTGGACACAATTTTTTTCATCATAATCAACTGCTAGACATCCATATCCGGACCATAAAGTGGCTTCGGGACAATTTTTTTTTTGTAACGGTCGCCTTGTAGCGATATTGCAAAGAAATAAGGGCAGTCATTTTAATACCGCATCCTGCTTGAAAGAACTCTACAACCAGTTGTAAATCTGTTTGGTTGAAAATCCTGCATCCTGCTTGAAAGAACTCTACAACCAGTTGTAAATCTGTTTGGTTGAAAATCCTCAAGAAAATAAACAAGCCAGTGCATAATCTAGGCCAACCTGTCTACTGTAATTATTAAAAAATAAAATTATTTCCTACTTTCCCATTCCACATCGAAGGGATCGTTAACATTGCCAAAGGCCAAAGCCCACACAAAAACTCTACCTACAGGCAGACAGGTCACCACACCACACCACACCACACTCCCCCAGATCGGCCTCCGTTGCGAGACGGACCGCCCCCCGCTTCATTTCCGCCACCACCGACGCCGCGCCGGCGAAGGAGCCCCTCGCCAGATCGGATCCCTCCGCCGCGACGCGGCCCTCCCGCCTCGAACATGGCGGCTCTGCTGATGCGTAGGCTCGCCGGGTCCTACGGCGGCCGCGCGCCGCTGGCCGCCGCCGCCGCCGCGGGCGGGGCCGCGCTCCTCTACGCCTCGTCGAACCCCACCGTCGTACGAGACCTGCCTGCGCCTCCCCTCCGTTTACCCTTCGTTTTTATTCTCTTCGTATCTAGTCGTGGCTAGTAGGGGGGGAGAAGCGAGGTTTCTGTTTGCCTCACTGTGCCGAGTGATTGCAGGCGCACATGGAGGAGAAGGGGGAAGACGCTGCCGCTGCCAAAGTTGGTGAGCTCCAGCTCCGTTTGTTTTTGAAATTGCAAATTCCTCTCGATCTAGTGTGTGCAGGGGTTTGTCGGTTTACGCAATTCTGCTTGTAAATCTGCATCTCATCTGTCATGTCATGCCATTTTCATCGGTAGCAAATGAATGAACATAATGTTATGCCTGATGTGTGCTTCTGCAATTGAATACGCAAATGATGTGTACAGCCAGAAGGGTTGATCTCCACGTTTTAGTTCCATGGTGAACCGACTTCTAGACAAAGTTGTTGGGTCAGGAACATCGGTGGAGTGCAGTAAAAAATGTCCTATTATCTGTTTGTTTTTCTGTTTCGAGAAAACACAAGAGCTTTCTGTATAGATGCACTGATAGAGAGTGAAAAATGTGGTGTACAATCCAAGCGGCCAGGAGGCTGATCCCACAATACACAAGACAAAACCCTAAATGTGTGGCATTGCCAGGTATCCATTTGTTATGACCAATAGATCAAGGCCTCTCACTGTTAATTGAGACATGTCTGATGCCTCTGTCAGTTACTTAGTCTACATGAACTTATGTCATCAGACGCTGGAATGCTGGATTTTGGCATGGGCGGATAGAAACGGTGCTGTCAAGATTTATGTCTAGCCATTTAAGTATAGTGGCCTTTATGGCCCTAATTTGACTACTTTGCCATTTTCCAAAGTGAGAGATACTGCTTCGTAGCTGTTTTACAAGACTTGTTGTAGAATCAGATATGACATCCAGTGCGATGATCTTCAAACTTCAAAGTCTGTGAATCCTGTTATCCTGCCTGAGTCCAAACTCTAGTTTTACGTTGCTAGCTTATGATAGTTTAGAGCGGTCCTTTTCGTTAGACAATTCAATTATTTCAGTGTGCAATAATACGTATCAGTTGTCCTTTTAGTTGTAAACTAATGCTTTGTGTCTTCTTCTTTTCAGCTCTTAACCCTGAGAAATGGTTAGAATTCAAGCTCCAGGAGAAGGCAACAGTTAGTCATGATTCAGAGCTATTCAGGTAATGTCTACCGTAGTTCTACTGTTGTGATAACATGATTGCATTAAATAGCTTATTGTGTTACGTGATAGTATACACAGTTATATTGTTACTGTGTAGATTATCTTCTAGAATATCTAGTATGTTTCGATTCAATGCTTGTACATATTGGTTACTGAATTCACCTTCAATTTCAGTTGTTCATGTTAACAACTTCTCTTTTTTTGCCGTTCATTTTTCATATCTAAATTATTAGTAGAGTAGATCATAAAGAATCCAAAATGATGCAAACTTACATTTGGAAATCAATGGTTCATTGAAATATAAGCTCTTTATCATGTGTTTTTATTTTGTAAGTTCATCTGTAATGTTCTCATATTTTGAGTCTTATGCAAGTGATTTCACCTGGCAGATTTTCGTTCGACCCATCTACTAAGCTGGGCCTGGATGTTGCCTCATGTCTCGTAACAAGGTATTTCTATTTATTAATGTCTCCAAGTCCTAAGATATCTCTACTAAGAGGTTTTTTCTCTGAACTTTAAACACAGTCATTCCAAATGAATAAATAAATGCTGTAGATCCTGTTGACGTTCTAATAACCTTAACTTAAACAGCTGTTCTGTTAACCATAACGTAAACCTCTGTTCTATCTAATATAATGATAATTATTCCTTAAGAATAATGTCATTTTTGTTAAGCAAACACATTATTGCACATATGTTAAATATTAAAAACAATCATATCATTTCAGGGCCCCCATAGGTCAGGAAGTGGAGGGAAGAAGAAAATACGTTATTCGCCCGTAAGCAAACACACAAGCTGTTCTCCATTTTCGCATATGATAACCTAATTTATAATATTACTTTCGATCAATTAAATTTGAATGAGACTTTAATCCTGTTGCCTGCAGGTACACACCTATCTCTGACCCAGATTCTAAAGGACACTTTGACCTATTAATCAAGGTATCCCAAAAATTGATGTCTACATTCCATATGCTGCTAGTTGCTTTTGGATATTTATGGTTCTTTTTATTATGCGATATTGCAATTTGCAAGCTTGTTTTGAAAATGGAATCACGAAATACTGAGAAAATCTTCTATTGCACAGGTTTATCCTGATGGGAAAATGAGTCAACATTTTGCTAGTTTGAAGCCAGGAGATGTTCTCGAAGTCAAAGGGTAAAGTGACATGAAAATCTGATTTAGCTGCCTCACGTATTATTACCTCTCTATGACTGAAGTCTTTCCTTTATAGGCCCATTGAAAAGCTCAGATATAGCCCAAATATGAAAAGACAAATTGGCATGGTAAGGCAGAACCTTGAGTTTAGCAAAGCATTTATCTTCTTAATTGATTTCAGCAAGGCCAATGCTGAGAAACTAATACTCACGTTATTTATTTACTTATAACTTTAGTTTAACAGCTTTGGACCAGTCGGTTCTTTTCCTTTTTGTTTCTATTATAGCATAACGCTATAGCCATATCAAATATTACTAAATACAATTTACTCCTATGCTTCCAGATCGCTGGTGGTACTGGCATAACGCCAATGCTGCAAGTTGTTAGGGCCATCCTGAAAAACCCTTATGATAACACCCAGGTAAACTGTCATCACAATTTTGCTTCTTTGTGTTGACTTCATGCATTCCTTTGATACATATGTTTTTTGTTGAGAAGTATACTGTTCCTAATGTCTTGAACATTCTGCAACACTATGCCATAATCAGCGATGCTGCAAGGCAGATTAACGTCTCTATATATAGTTTTCACGAACAACATCAGTAGTTCTATCGTTAGGTTAATGTTCCCTGTATACTCTAGTCTTATTCTTTCTTTTTTCTTCTTGTCTAGGTTTCCTTGATTTACGCCAATGTGTCACCAGATGATATCTTGCTGAAAAGGGTGTTAGATAGACTTGCCAGCAGCTATCCTAATTTCAAGGTTAGCATTGTTGTAGTGCTGGGGTTGCTTCATTGCCACATGTGTGAAGTTACTGCTAAGCATGATATCCTTGCAAAATTTTAGGTATTTTATACAGTTGATAAACCATCAAGTGACTGGAGGGGTGGTGTTGGTTACATATCAAAGGACATGGTTTTGAAAGGTTTGCCAGGCCCAGGGGAGGATTCTCTTATTCTTGTGAGTACTTTCTGACATTTCTGAACATGCTATGCCTTTAGCAGCATATCATCTGAATAATTTTGTCCATGGTAGCTTGTTTGTTATCTTTCTGTGTCAATGAATCATTGTTTATGGATATCGATAAGTTCATTGTTTATGGATTATTAAGAGATTATTAAGAGACCTTTTTCATCGTGGTTTTTGTCTGGTCAGGTTTGTGGTCCTCCTGGAATGATGAATCACATATCTGGAGATAAGGCAAAGGATTATTCACAGGGCGAGGTAGTGTGAATGTTATTTAACAGCACATTTAATTGCAATTTAACAATCTTACAATTCGGTAGTACTCAATTGGAGGAAGGCAGTAGGACTAGGATTCTTATCGCTGGCTGGTCAAATGACCTTCTTTGCATGCTGAATTATATCCATCTAATATACCTGTCAAGAGCTAACAAGAGAGCACACCATTGACGTGGATTGTACACTATATTTACAGCTTTTATTTGTCCCCTTTCAGTCGTTTCATCAATCCAATTTGGTTTCTTTTGCAGGTTACTGGCCTTCTCAAAGATTTGGGGTACACGGCACAGATGGTGTACAAATTTTAGTCGATCGCGGAAACGTAGGGACGTTGACATGCCCGCTGCCTGCCATGGCAGTAAAATAAACCGCAGCTGAACCTTTTTTTTTCATCGCGCCACGGCAATTAGTGCCAAATTCGGAACAGTATGGTGCATCTTTTTGTAAGAATTTCGGTTCGGTTCCGTTTTGTCATCTGCGCGCGTTGCATGGGCACCTGAATAACCTGAGGCCGCCTGGTTGGTGTTGTTTTAACCGGGCCTTTCTCTTTACGATACTGGATTGAATGAGATAACAGTTCGATACGTACAAGCCAAGCGTGCCATGGTCACAGGCTAGCATTGCACTCAACGAGTGGGTTTCTTCTATGCGTGCCCTTGCTGCTTCAGGTTAAATTTCCAGCGATTGTTACATCAGAATCTAACGTTTACTCTTACCGTTCAGCGAGTATTTTATCCTTCTTTTAAGGACGCATTCGTTGTTACTCCCTCCGTTCCTAAATATTTGTCTTTCTAGAGATTCAACTATAAACTACATACGAAGCAAAATGAATGAATCTATATTTTAAATTATGTCTATATACATCCGTATGTAGTTTATAGTTTTTTTTTCCGAAACGGAGGCAAAGATTGCCTCATCTATTAAATAAGCAGAAGAGAATTGCCCAATTAATTAAGGAAAACCGGGTGAAAACCGAAACAACAAGGGCCAAGCCTACTCCCATAGACTAAAACACTCAGGGCAAAGCCCACCCTAAACGATGACATGCCGACCTGCAGCCAGACAATGCAGCTCCGACTTTGACGGAGAACTTAGAACAACAAAACCAGGCACGGCTGGCGCCATGGAAGATCGCCGAACGGGCCACCTGTAGCCAGTCATCGTATACCACAGGGCCCCGCCGCCGCAGCTTCGACTCCACAGCAACAAACGATCCGAGGCAATACCGTGGACACGCCGGAGAAGAGCCGACTACCGTAACCATTGCCGCGTCATCGACCTCGTTCCCACCATCATCGTTGCCACAGAAGTCTGGACGCCATAGTGATTCTCTCGGGGCCGCCGCCCCGACATCCACCGCTCCGTCGCGCC
>CBMN010769139.1:0-10117 GCA_000582825.1 Hordeum pubiflorum
CTGATGTACGCCGTATTTTTTTTTTTTTTCATTTCAGGAGAGGCCTTATTAGTAATCCTCTTTCCCGCGTAGCCCATTTTTTTTATCAATTATATATATCAAGTGAGTGCACCAAGTGGACGAATGAATTTCCCCTTGTCTTTTTTGGATGTTGGTTTGACTAAGGTTGCAGGATCCGGGTCCCACCGCCTGTCACCGGGGTTGCCCGTCGAGAAAGATTACAAAAGGGGGGCTCGTGACGACTGCTTGACCGGATTGATCGGGACCAGTCAAACCCAAACCACCAACCGCCCCTTCCCTTCCCTTCCCTTCCCTTCACGCACGCATCTCCATGGGGTCCGAAGCCAACGGCGGCGCCGCCGCGATTGACCTGCTCCGCTCGGCGGCGCCCGTCCTGCCGGACGCCGACCTCCCCCTGACGCCCGGCACCGGCCTCGTCCTCGTCGACCTCGTCAACGGCTTCTGCACCGTCGGCGCCGGGAACCTCGTGAGCTCTGCTCCCCCTCCTCTCTTCTGTTTCCGAGTACTACTAGTATATTGGTGTTGATCGGCTCTTGCGGGGGATCGGTGGATGCATGCCATGCCGCCATGCTGAAAGAGTTGGAGTTTTGCTGGTTGCTCTACGATGGGGACGCGAGTGAATGGGCCAGATGTCCTCACCCAGCTCCCCCCTGCCTCGCTTCTTGGCTCTTGTTGCTCTCTTCTTGCCACGCACTTCTCGCTCCGTCTCGTGCTTATTTCTTGCCTCTTTTCTCTTTCTGGCAACCTCCACTTCCCTCTTCTTCCTCCCATGAATTAACATCAATCTGCATCAAGTATTATAAGAAATATGCATGGCGTCTGTCTGCAGGCCCCTGTCACGCCGAATAAGCAGATCGACAAGATGGTGGAGGAGTCCGCTAGGCTTGCCAAGGTGTTCTGCCAGAGGAACTGGCCGGTCTTTGCCTTCCTCGATACCCACTACCCTGATAAGCCCGAGCCGCCTTTTCCGCCGCACTGCATCATCGGTTCCGGTGAAGAAAACTTTGTTCCAGGTTAAACACCAGCTCAACACTTCTCTTATTATTACTTCTCTTATTATTAAGCCTATCGCAGGGTATGTTCAGTTTCTATGAACTGATTCTTTTTCATGTTGGATTGGGATGCTAAATCGGTTGTTTTGGCAACCTGATATGATATGGGAGAATGACAACAGAACATGTTCCATATCTGTATTCTGACGAAGTTCAATCTGCCATATGCAGCTCTGGAGTGGCTGGAGAATGATCCAAATGTGACACTGAGGCGCAAGGACTGTATTGATGGTTATCTTGCTTCGTTTGAGAAGGATGGGTCCAATGTTTTCAGCGAGTGGGTCGCAAAGTTCCAGATCAAAACCGTAAGTGATCCTTCCTATTGAAGTGTTCGGTGAAAAGGAAAAGTGTGATACCATTTATACATGACTCGTGAATTTGCTTGGTGCAGGTTTTGGTTGTAGGAATATGCACAGACTACTGTGTTTTGGACTTTGTGAGCTCAACTCTGGCTGCAAGAAACATTGGCCGAGTGCCCCCGGTGGAAGATGTTGTGATCTATTCTGAGGGTTGTGCCACATTTGACCTCCCTGTCGAAGTAGCCAGGAGTATCAAAGGAGCTTTGGCCCATCCACAGGTACTCAGCCACTAAAATCTACTCTCTCTGTAAAGAAATATAAGAGCGTTTAGATCACTAGATCACTACTTTAGCGATCTAAACGGTCTTATATTTCTTTACGGAGGGAGTACTATGCATGGTCAGTGAGACTGTAGACTTCAGAAAGACTCAGAAAGAGAATAGATAGCTTTCACACTCTGGAGCATGTAATTTAGCTAGTTTTATGTTTTGTAAAACATAGGACATTAACGGAGTTCCTAGCATCCAGAATTTGTACCGTGCTAAAAACATAGGCCATATGATTCGGAGTTTATAGCAATAGAACAAAGAGGAAAATTGTGTTCTGCCTAAGAGAAGTGCACTAGTTTTACACGGAAAATACATTGTCTTGTTGGCTGCGTATTTACGCGTAGAGTTAAACCCGTTTTCTCTTGACCTGAAAGTTAGTGCATAGACACAATGGTGGCAACTTTGCTTTGATATCTTGTGCGTTTCTTTGCTCGTTAAAAGAAAGAAACATCGACTGATAGTTAACCTTTTATAATGATGCAGGATATTATGCATCACATGGGACTTTACATGGCCAAATCAAGGGGTGCGAAGATAGTTGACAGAATAATTCTTGAAGAATAAGACTGGATCATTCATCAAGTCTGATAGTCTTGCTGGAAGGACCGTGTTATAGTTCTATGTAGTCCTCCTGTTTATCCACTCTATGTAGAATAATCAGATGTTGTATCTGCCGCCTGGTGCACTGACACTGTTCTATGGGCCATGCATCGTTATCTGTATGCATGGTTATCTGTAATTATCCAATGAGTACGGTTAACAAGCATTTACTTTCCAGCATGCTCTTCCACCCTGTGTTTTGGTGCCGTGCAGTTTGTATATATTCTTGGTTCCGGCTTTATTACATTCATACAAAGGAGATACAATGAGAAATCTTTGCCACCCAATCCGATTTAGAATATCATGAAGTATAAGTGGCAGATTTTTTTTTTTGTAGGAATGTTTTGTCAATTCATTTTCAAAGTTTGTGCATTGTAGTATATGAAGCAATGAGCTGCTGGTGATATTGCTTGGATAGGCATAGATTGGACCGCGACGTCTCCTCATCAGAACTTATGATGTGCGCCACCACATCCATGGGGGGCATATTCCGCGGCCGAGCCAAGCTACTGACGGAACAAAGGCCGCATGCTCTGTAAGATTACAATTACAGTTCTTCAAACAAGGTCCTTTAGCTCCGCCATAGGAGCAAAGCAAACAAACGCCACACTGCACAAACTCTTTTAACATAAACAAAACCATTATCTTGCTATATTGCTGCCCCTGCCACAGGGAAATCTTTTGCGTTCAACTATTTTCTCATTAGACAGAAGACAAAAAAAACATAAATACTGAAAACATAAATGTACTCAATACGGGTCAATATATTATTACAGTACAGTTTTTACAACACTTGTACAACACTACAACAGGTCAGTCTATGCATCGGCAATGCCCCTCTCAAACAAGTCAAGAGGGCTGGGTGCTAGTTATATACAAACGAGCCATGATATTTGAGGGAGGCTGCTGGGGCATCGTCGGTTAACAGACAACCAGGACAACAAAAAATTCTACCTCTTTAGTTTTTGCTGCGCTTCCAATGCAGCAGAGTCTTCTATTTCCACCCTCTCGTTTTCCCCTGCCCTAGAGGCCATGTGCCTCTAGGCATGCACAGGACAGGGGGTTCCACTCCAATTGAATCCCTATGTTCAATGCTTGACAAGATCTACCGGTGCTGCTGATGGTCACAAACCTGGCAGCTCCTAGCAGATCTAGGGTTCGCAAACGTGCACTGATCACAGGCCCAGATGTTGCCATCATCCATGCCACGGGTTGAGCTGCCTGACTTTGAGGCACCGACAGGTGCCTTGTTCTTGCCACTCTTGCTCTTACCGGCAAGGCTCTTGGAACTTACGGCCTTGCTACATGCACCTTGGCCGCTATGAGCTCCGACATCATTCAATCCAGACTCCAATGCACGAACCAGGTTTTCGAAATAATTGCGAGTTACGCTGTTAAATAGACAAAGAATTGTTGAGCAGAGATGAGTAAAAGAAGCATATAGAAATGACATGACAAGTACTGAATTATGGAAAACAAAAGCACAAGCTGCAAGATGTTTTGCAGTTAAATGTAGGGAGAAAAGACCGCCACATAGTACATCGTGGAAACCAGTACCTTTAAAAGATTGTGGGAAATGCTATTTTCATGTCCATATTAAGGATGATGACGCCAGTTAGACAGAAACAACCCTGACCAGAACAAATACACTAGGATTTTCATTACCTGGTCAGTCCAGCCAACTTTGTACGAAAGTCATTGAAATCTTTAGATGGGCAGTCTGCATCGAGATAGATCTGAAGTTCTTTCTCCGCACATTGATGAAGGCGTTCCAAACCAGATTCTGCTTCACCTGAATAAGCAATAGCAAAATGATACCCTTTAGTGATGGATACTTCGAATTGAATCTACAGTATGAAAAGTACGAACCTTGAACATATTCGAAGAACTGCCTTTTGGCATGTTCATGGTCTGGAAGGTAATAACCATATGCATAAGTCCACTTCAATACCCGCCTACATTCAACAATCTGCAAAATGAGATCATACAGCCTGAGTGAGATACTCACATAACTGAACAAAGTACTGGCGACACTTGGTGACTCGAGTGTCATTCATACCTGTAACCATGCTTCAATTATGAACTTAAGCTGTGACTCAGGTTGGCTTTGTATGTCACTTAGCTTTTCAAGCTGTAAGGTTTACCAAACAAAATAACAATCATTAGGTGTTGGAGAATTTCAGCATTAAATTGTGAATCCCTTCTAACAATGCCCTGAATGACATTGCTTAAATAAAAAGAAAATGATGCAACCTGTAATATCAATGATGTTATAGGTATGAATGCCAGCTACCTTATCATTTTGCAGACTCTGCAGATCCCCAAGCGCCTTTTGCCTCGACTACATCATAATGAAAATAGTGTGTAAATATTGTATGCTACATGCAAAAGAAGAGTTGCTAGTAGTACATTAACTATTTCATCAATCAAAATGAAACAACGAAGCAACAAAAAATATATTTAGATCTTTATGTTCCTTAGCTTGGCCTATGGAAAATTAGGCTCTTTCCAATGGCGAGGAGTGGCTGCGGAAGAAACTTTAAATTGCATTGTCTTTGGTTTGGCTTCCCGCGATCACACTATCGCCCGGCTGCGGTCCCATGTTTATTCATCTTCATGATGGCGATGCTAATACCTCTTTTCTTCCACCAACATTCCAGATATTGTAAGAACAAAAATTTTAGAGCCAAGTTGAAGGTTGGTGATCAGGTCGTTACAAACCAAGGGGGTAAACATTGAGGCTGTGCTGAATTACTATTGAAAACCTCCTTGGTTCATCTCAGGTTCGGGATTTTTCCTTGGACCTCTCAGTTTTTCACTTCCAGCAGGTTTCTTTGGAGGAGCCTTTTTCGGAGGATGAAGTGTGGTCAACCATCAAAGACTTGCCGTTTGATAAAGCACCTGGACCTGACGGGCTTACTGTCGTTTTATAAGTCGTGTTGGGAAATTATCAAAGTGGACCTGCTGCTAGCTCTCTCAGCTGTTCATCATGGTCATGTGTCCAAATCCGGACTTCTCAACTCTGCTCTCATCTCCCTTCTGCCGAAGAAGGTCGATGCCATCCAGGTGAAAGACTTCTGGCCCATAAGCCTTATCCACAGTTTGCCAAACTGGTTGCTAAGCTCATGGCCAATCGCCTTGGACCCTTGCTGCCTGATTTGGTGCCCGTAAACCAATCTGCTTTTGTCAAGGGAAGGAGCATTCATGACAATTTTCTCCTTGTTCAACAAATGGCACAATGTTTACAGCAACGAAAGGAGCCTCACATTTTACTCAAGCTGGATATATTGAAAGCCTTTGATTCTGTATCTTGGCCTTTCTTCATTGAGGTTTTGGTCAACGTTGGTGCAATCTCACATGTTTGCTGCTCTCCACATCTTCCTCTCAGTTCCTAGTCAATGACGGGCTGGGTGAGCACATCTTCCATCGTCGTGCCCTCCATCAAAGGACCCCCTATCCTCTATGTTATTATCCTTGTGATGGATGTCTTGAACTTTTGTGAACTGGGCTGTTCATGTGGGTTTGCTGCAACCAGTTGCTGTGCAGCGAGCTCAACACCTGATCTCTTTCTATACTGATGATGCAGTGATGTTTCTCCGGCCTGCTGCACATGACCTCACTAACATCAGGCAACTTCTGGACATTTTTGGTCATGCCTCAGGTCGTGTGACCAATATGTCCAAGAGCTCGTTACCCCAATTCAGTGTAAGGATGAAGATATGGAGGCCGTATCCAGCAGTTTATCTTGTGATATTAAGCACTTCCCTTGCACCTATTTGGGTCTCCCACTCACGGTCAAGAAGCCCAAGGGAGCCTCCACCCTCTTGTTGATAAGGTTGCTAACAATCTTCCTGGACGGAAGGCATCACTCATGAATCGTACTGGTCGGTTTGTTGTGACTGTATGGGTTGTACTTTCTGCCATTCCTATTTATCTCATTATTGCTTGGGCCTTCCCAAATGGGTTATCAAGGCCATTGATAAGCGGGCGTAGGGGGCTTCTTTGGAAGGGCCAGGAAAAGGCTAATGGGGACAACTGCCTTGTTTCCCGGGAGCGAGTCCAGTGACCAATCCAATAGGGTGGTCTTCGTATTCCTAACCTTCAATGTTGGGTTGGGCGCTCCGCGTGCGATGATTATGGCTGCAGAAAACTGGCGCAGATCGTCCATGATCTGGTTTGCCCATCCATGTTCCTCGAAATGCTCTGGCTTTGTTTTTTGCGCTGTTGAGTCAATTGTTGGAAATGGGCAGACAACTTTGTTCTTGTCTGATCGATGGCTTCAGGAGATCTCCAAACCTTTTCAAGCTGATCTCCAAAAGAGCGGTCAAGCAGCACACTGTGGCTCAAGCTCTAACGGAGCGGAGATGGGTCGCAGACATCAAGGGCGTCCTTACTGTCCAAGTGCTAACTGAATACCTTCAGTTTTGGGATTAAATGGAGGGGCTGCACCTTCAACAGGAGGTTCCTGATCAGCACCGTTGGCGGTTTGCGCGGTCGGGATTGTACTCGTGCAAATCAGCATGAAGCTTTCTTTATTTGTTGGATCAGATTCGCCCCTTGGAAAAGAATCCGGGGGACCTGGGCTCCTTTGCACTGTAAGCTATTTATTTGGCTTGCCATCAATAATCGGTGCTGGACGGCAGACCGCCTGGCCAAAAGAGGGTTGCCGCACCCGGCTGCTTGCCCCTTGTGCGACCAAGTTGAGGAGTCAATTCAGCACATCCTTGTATCGTGTGTCTTTTCCAGGCAGGTCTGGTCTCATATTCTCCAAAGATTACGCCTAATTGCTAGTGCTCCGCAACCTACCACTGGGCGGTTCTCAAGCTGGTGGGGTCAGGCTCTCATTCAAGTTCCCAAAAAAACTATGGAAAGAGCTTAACTCCTCATTGTCTGGTTGGCATGGGAAGTATGGAATCATCCGAACGATTGTGTTTTCAGGTGCTAGGCCAAATGTTTCCATGTTGTTGCTAACGAGTTCGCCCTCTGGTGTTCAGCTGGAGCTTTGGTGCTTCGGGGGCTTTTGTCTGGGATGCTTACCTTGGACATTAAGCTCGTCCTTTGTCTGAGTTTTGGTCGTCTGTTTTATGTGTGGTGAGAGTTCTTATTTGTTCCTTAGGGTTGTGTCTTGAGGTGTGTTTGGGTCAAGGGAGTTTCTGCCCTCGCCCTTGTACTTATTTCTTTCTTCTTAATGAAATGATATGCAGCTCTCCTGCGTTTCGAGAGAGAAACAAGCATCAATATTCTATTCCTTGACCCTATCACAATGAGATCTTAAAAACTCGAAATATCCTACATACAGCACTGTCTTCGACTGTAAATGAACTCCTGGCAAGTTTGACAAGCAAAGAAACCACCACTGCAACTAAAAACAGTATAGCAGTCATTCAAGCACCACTTGCAACTTCCAAGTTGGCTTAGTACTGATTTGTACATTATGCACCCATGATATTCGTGAGCTTATCTCCGCAGAAAAAGCCGACTACGTATATTACCACCCAAAGGTTCACTCACAATTTACCACTACATGATAAGAAATTATCTCATCAGTTGGATTGGGAGTTACTCCCTCCGTTTCTAAATATAAGCCCTTTTAGAGATTTCAATACGGACTACATACGGATGTNNATAGACATATTTTAGATTGTAGATTCACTCATTTTGCTCCGTATGCCGTTCATATTGGAATCTCTACAAGGTCTTATATTTAGGAACGGAGGGAGTACATGCCTAGGCTACCTTGAGTGCATAGGAATTGTTTAGGAGTTTAGCTCACTATTTACCCACTTAAGACCTGACATTAAAGGAGCGTCGATGATGCTAACTGAGTTGAAAATCACTTACTGACTGATTGGCTGCCCATCGCTCATAGTAATGTGTATATCTCTCGAGGGAGTTCTTTGCCATTTCTCTTCTCCTTTCAGAATCATCAAACTGAAACAGAAATGTAGAAGGAATTAGCATAAATAATTTAATGATACAATAAACTTGATGCTCATGACTAGGTGAACCATTACCGCTCCCTCTTGCCTTGCTGCCTCATATCGATTACAAGCATAAAAACCACCTGTCCTCTCCCCGTGATCTGACCATGGACCAAGACAAAGCCTGCATTCACAGCATAATGCGTCAACTATCTAAAATGGCAAAAAACTATAAGCACAAGTGTAGCAGCAATGTGATTGTGTACCAGCAGAATTCAAATTTACATGGCGGTGTGCACGTAATGTGCATGCAGCCCTGATTTTTTTCAATAGGCCGCTTGCACTTGGGACAAGGCTTTGAATTAGCTAGTATCCTGAAAAACAGACCCAACAGGTGGTGAAGAAAGAAAGAAAAAGGTATAGTTGATACTCAAAACAACTCGAAGTAAAAACATACTATATCTGCACAGATGCAGCATTCCATTGACTGAACTACAACACCATTATGTTAGTAAAGAAATGGGTAAAGAATAGCACAAACTAAGCAAAAAAGTCTAGAGTGCCCATCAGACCCTAGAAGGATACATGTTAGAAAGAACACTAGTGTGGGTGAAATGGAACAATTTAGAGAAGCCAAAAATAGAGATATGTGAGAGAAAGAAAAGGCTTTGCAGTCCAATTTGCGGATCATGTAAGTTGGGTATCTACTGCAAGCATTTTTGTGAAGAAACCTAAGTTGGTTCGGTAAGGAAATATGACAAGTAGAATTTCAAAACAGATGCAAGGTAGTAACTGGTAAGCAATAGGGAAGTGGAGAGAATGGGCAAATAGTTGGTAGAGTAGACAACTTGCTAGTCCCAACTGTGTGTCTTATTCCATTAGCAATTAGATATAGCAAAGAAGATGGTTAAGGACCAGATGGGCCGGTATACATGTTACACAACATACCCATGCCAAAGCCAAAGCTTGGCACACTTGGAAATCAGAGATAGTAATACTACATTGACATGACCATGCTGTTGGACAGACAATGCGAAATTTGGCAGAAGACGTACCAGTTCATATTCTCGGATTCCGCACTATTCTTGAGAATCCATTTGGAAACTGTGGAACAGTCTACAGGGCGATGAGCTTCCTCCGTGCACTGAAAAAAAAATCACACGACTTCTTAATTCTAAGCTCGACTGAACATATCACAAATAAGATACAGCCAGAAATACTCACGTTCCAACAGAACCCGTAAGAACAGCCACACGAAACATCATAGCTGCCACTGCCAACAACAAATTCCACAGCATATTCGCAGCCAGGAGCAGGACACCATTTTGTCTGTTGAACATAAATGACACACAGTGCTAATTGAGGTATAAATCAAAAGGTAATAGTAGACAGCAGTGAAATACACAAGACATTTAAGCATATTTTTTTGCAGTTATCAGCTACCAACAAGAAATTCTGATACATAAACTCAAATACAAATAAGAGAATAGGTGCCAGAACAAAGGATTGTGCAGTTACCACCCTTCGCTAACTGAGCAGCACTTGGTGCTCGGAAAAGAAAATTTGAATTCAGATATGGACTTACTTTTCTATTATCTTCAATGTAAGATCTGCAAAGATATCGTTCATACTTCCCCTTATCCTCGTCACTGGCGAATAAATTAACCATATCTTGTCCAACAGCAGCAGAACAGGATGGATCAGGACATCTCAACATCAAACATCCTGGACCATCGTTTATAGCTGTGCCAATATAGCCTGTCAATGAAACCGAAAATTTAATCAGCACCACCTAAACATTAAACTCCAAACATTGCATTTGATGATACTAGCAGGCGTTTTGTGCGGCAAATCCAGGAGTCGGAGGTCAAGGAGGCTTTAAAAAGGATGAAAGG